>JAUTWP010181809.1:0-18154 GCA_033042655.1 Cyathermia naticoides | reverse complement strand
CCAACTAATGTCTATCCAATTAACAAAGCAATGATAACAGCAGGTTCTAATGTAACAATCATCCCTGATGATACAAACAAAACATTAACTATTAGTTCTAAAGGTGGTGGAGGAACATCTTTTACACCAACACAAGAAAATATTTACCCAGCAGTTGCTCCTATGTTAAAACAAGGAACTGATATAGCAATTCAAGTTGATAAAGATAAGAAAGATATTACAATTAATTCAACTTATGAACCAACTAAAGCAGGATTGTATCCATCAATAGGAGAAATATTACAAGCAGGAACAAATATTACAATTACTAAAAATGATAACTTAGACCAATTGACAATAGCAGCAATTGGTGGAGCAACTGGTGCAGATAAAGATTTATCAAATATAACTCCTAAAGGACAAGAAGTAATAGCAGGAATAGCAGATAGTGAAATAGAAACACATCAATTCTCAACATTACAAACTAATGCTAAAACTCTTATTAATGCAATTAATGAATTATTAAAGAAAACACAAATAAATGCTTTTACAGGGACTTTCTCAACTAAACAAGCAGAGGATGAATTTATGGCAATTAGAGGCCAAACAAAAGGTGATGAATTTGAAAATGAAGATAAATTAACATCTATTAAATTAGGTGAAGCACAAATCATTAAAGAAGGGTTTATGTCAGGAGTTCCATTAACAAGTATTGAATTACCAGTTGCTATTGAAGTAGAAGAAACAGCATTTGAAAATTCTCCTGCTAAGATAGTTAAAATAATTAGTACTGTTAGAATTGATGATAATGCTTTTAATGCATCTATCCCATCTGAATTAGTATTGCCAGAATTAGAAGCAATGGGTTCAGGAAACTTTCAAAGTGCTCCATTAACTTATTTAGATTTAAGCAAAATAGAAAACTCAGGTCAAATAGGAACAAAATTCTTAAAATTAGTAAATGATAAAACAACCACTTTTATATGTAGTGGATTTATGGGATTTAATGTTAATATGGCTAAAATATTCCCTAATGGATGAGATAAAATAACTGTTAAACCTATTTCAAATGGTTATACTGGTGATTGAAGTTCTAAAGATGTAGCAACTCAATTTATGCAAGTAGATGATAATATAGCAAATGATGAGTTTAAAGATGAAAAAAATATTAATGGTATTGCTTTACCTCATGTTAAAAATATAGGTTTTGGAGCATTTAAAAGTTTAACAAGTTTACCAGATAACTTATATTTACCTAAATGTACAGATATAGAAAGTAATGCTTTTATAAGTGTAACACAAGGATTAGAAACATTGACATTACCTAAAATAACAGATATAGATGATAGTGCTTTTGAACAAGTCCCAATACAATTCTTAGTTGCTCCTAAATTACAAACAATAGGAAATAAAACATTTTTTAATTCACAAATAACTTATCTTGATTTACCAAGTTTAACAAATGTTGCAGGATTAGCATTTGCTAATAGTGATATAATAGATTTTACTGCTCCAAAAATAACTTATATAGGTACAGAAACATTTAAATCATCAACAATAACAGAATTAAATATTCCTGAAGTAACATCAATAGGAGAAGGTGCTTTTAATAATGCTAAAATAACAGAATTAAATTTACCTAAATTAACAGAAATACATGAATATGCTTTTAAAAACTCACCCATAACAAAATTAAATATACCTGCATTAACAAAATCAGGTTTAACTATGTCTGAAAATACTATTTTCCCTAAAATAGTAAATGCCACAACCACAATAGTTACTATGAAATTAGAAATGAATATGAAAGATATTAAAACATTATTATTTGGTGATGGAAACTATGATAGCATCCAATTCAAATTTGTAACTTAAGGAGGTGAATATGGCTAAGAAAAAATCAACAAAGAAAAAATACAAAGTTTCAACAAGTGGAAAAAATGCTGGTTATACAAGATTAAAAAGTGGGAAACTAAAGTCTAAGAAAACTGGTAAAGTATATAAGAAAGGAACAACTTTAGCAAGTAGAAAGAAAGCTCTTAGAGCAGCATATGCTAATGGTTGAAAAGGTAAAAAATAATGGATATAATAATTGCAGCAATAGGTTTATTAGGTTTTGGTGTTTTACAAATAATCAAAGCATTTGTAGCATTAAGGTGTAGTAAGCATTGTAAGAAATGTAAAAAAGAAAAAAAATAATGTGAAAATGAATAGATATCTTAAGTTATATTGGAGTTGTAATATTAATGATTTGGTGTTTATTTTAAAAAAAATAAAAAAAACTCTCATTACATCCAAATCTATGATATAATATAGTTAGGGTTGAAATAAGACCCAAAAACTAAATAATTATTACCCTTTCATATTTTATAATAATTTCTAAAGCACCCAATTAATAGTGGTGCTTTTTCATTGCCCAAAATAAGTTAAAAAAGATTATCATTACATCCCTTTTTGTGGTATAATATAGGTAGATTGAAAGGAGTAATATGGAAAATTTAGGTGAAAACTTTTTAAAAGAGTGTGAAGAAATTTACACAGAAAAACTTTGAATTGAGATTGAAATGCTTAAAGGTATTTTGGACTTAATAATTGAAAAATATAATGATGAAGACATCCCTTTGAGTGAGATGTCTGACTTTGATAATGAACTTTTTGATATGTGTGAAACAAGAATTAATTTGTTTATGAAATCAATGTCTCTTTAAAGGCAGTTATTTGAGTTGTTTTTTGCTTTGAAGTAAGATAGTATTACTTTGAGTTTAAAGTGGCAAATAACAGTGCTTAAGGACTGTTTAAAGATAGGTTTGAGTTATTTTTAAGGTCCATTAGATTGGGGCATGCCCCAATCTAATGGCTTTAGAGTTAAAACTTTGAATTGGAATACATATACATTACACAAAACAGTAGGGACTTATTATGCTAAGTAACTATTTCCCCCAATTTTTTTATATAAAATGAGGACAATGAGGTGAGTTGGGAGTTGAGTGTGAGTGTTGTTTGGTATGATATGGTGTGTGTTGTATTCAATTTATATCTTATGAGTACAATGAGGGTGTTTAATGTGCCTTGTTTGCTTAGGTAAAATTTGTGAGGACTTTTAATACCTCAATAATTTTAATGTGTGAAATATGGTCTATATGGGCTGTTGTGAGAGGAAAAATGAGTAAAATTTACTTTTGATATAACTTTTCCTGTTTTTATAAAATGTAGTAGTAAAAATAATATGATATTAATACCCCCTTTATGGGGGTATTAATTTTACTGCCTTTTATGACAATATGATAGAGTTATATCAAAATTCAATTTTACAAAAAAAATAAAAAAAAAAATATATTAAAAAAATAGCTTACAATCCCTTATATATATATATTCTCTCTCTGAGAGAGCAGGATAGGGTTAAAATACATTAGCTTACAAAATATGCTTAAAATACAGCTAAAATCAGTGCTTTTGAGCTGATTTGTGTACTTTGTAATATGTACTTTGTTATTTTGAGATATTTTTATTTTTATAATTTACAATTTACATATTACAAAATATCAATATATTAAAATATTAATATATATAAAATGGTAAAAATGAGAGATTAGAGAAATATAATGGGTAGTTGGTAGTCAAAAATAAAAAATAATGCTCTCAATGCTCTCAAAATGACTATTTTGATATTAATTAATAATATATATTAAAAAATTATCAAAATACTGGAAAATATGATATAATATATATAAGATTAAAAAGAGGTATTTTGAAAAGAATACAATTTTATATAAAATATGTAAAAAAAGTAAAAAAAAACTCTCATTACACTGTAAAATATGATATAATATATATAAGGTAAAAGAGAGTAATCTCAATTACCCTATCCTCAACTCAAGAGGTAAAAATACAAATTACAAGGAAAAAAAAAAATATGAAAAAAATTATTACAATCTCAAGTAAAGAGAATAAAATACAAAAAAAATGAAAAGATTATAATCAATATGAGATTATTAATCAAAATTATGAAGAATATCTAAAAAAATATGCTAAAAAATATAAAGTTGATATAAAAGATGAGCTGGGAGATTTCAGATGAATTATAAAAAAAATATTAAGATGAATTTTAAGAGATATGGATGAAGAAGTTATAAATGGATGAGTTAATTTTGGAAGGAGTTATTTTGAATATGGTTCAGATATTAATATTTTATATAAAAATATAAATAAAATAGAAAGGTCTGAAAATTATATGCCAGAATACAGTCCCAGAATAGAATATAATTTTATGGAGACAAAAAAGCAGTTCAGAATTAATTATTTTAATGATATATGTAGAGAACTTGGTCTGGATATATTATATGGGGTTGGACAAGCTATTTTAGATTATCAGCCTATGATAAAATATATAATAAAATTAATATATAAAAATTATAAATAATATATTAATTAAAAAATGGTAAAATTTTAAATTTTATCCATTTTTGTTTATAATTTTAAATATAAGCATACAGAAACACTGCTTACATAAATAATCAAAAATTTAAAATTTTTGACTATTTTTATTTTATATTTTTAATATAAGCAAACAGAAACACTGCTTACATAAATAGTTAAAAATATGAAATAATTATTATAACATTAGAGAATATGTTATAATATACTTACACACAAAAATGAAAAGGAAATAAAATATGAAAAATACAAGAATAACAGCTAAAAAACAAGGGTTTTTTATAATAAATAATCATCCCTTTAAAGATACAGAATCTTTCAGAAGAAATGGGAAAAATGCTGCCTGATTTGAAAGAAATCAAAATAAATTATCATTAAATAAAGGAATTTTAATTGATGAAATAAAATATATTGTTGGAGAAAACAATATATTAATTGACTGTGATAGTAATGCTGCCATAGAGCAGGTAAATGCAGTCTTAAATGCTCTCCAAATTGAAACTTACAGTTATGATACTAAACCTGGACATAAACACTATTGATTTAGAGTAAATGAAGAGGTTAGAGAGTGTATAAACAAATTTAAATTGAATAGTTTAAACCATAATTCCATAATTGATAATGTTGATATGAGAGCATTTAGAAAAGATGGAAAACATACATATACTGGAGCAGTATATTTATATAGTAAAAGAAAAGATAAAGGAAATAGACCTAAACCACAAGAATTAATTAATAATTTAAATAGTGATAAATGTGCCATAGCTCCAATTATGTTGCTTTTACCTTCTAAAAAATGGTTCATTAATAATAATGTTTATCCAATTAGCTTTAGAGATATAGTATTATCTGGTGATGAAAATAGTAAAGAAAGTAGACATACACAAGAATTAACAGTTACTAAAAACTTTAAAAATATAGGATTAAGTGCTAAAACTTGTTATCAATGATGACAAGAGGTTATAAAATATAATGGAGATACAAATAGACCTGCTTTGACATTAAAAGAGGTCATAAACAATTATAATACAAAAAGAATAACTAAAGAAAAAATATTACTTGATACAGATAAACTTGAATTAGATGAAAATGGATGCTTCATAAATGAAAAAGAAGGAAAAAAATGGTTTAATAATGAGGTTGAAAAAGTAATAGATATTTTACAAAAAAAATTTCAATGAAAATATTACAAAAAAGAAATTTGAAATATAGATATATATGATAATAGTTTAATGAATTTCACTGAATATTTAGATAAAAATGCTGTTTATAAGTATTTTTACTCAGAAAATTATGACATTTTAGAGGATGTGAAAAATGTTTCTTTTAAATCTTATGATGAAAAAGGTGATATTAAAGAGGAATTTGTAAAAGATACTGCTATAAAAGAAATATTTTTTAGATTAAAAAAATTAAAAAATAGAATAGTTAAATTTGAAAATTCTGTAGTCTGCAATAATTATTATATAACAGAAAATGGAATTTTTGAAAATGATGGTTATGGACCATTTACAATAAATAGAATAAATAGAGATTATAAACCTAATGCTAAATGTCCTAAAATGCTGCATAAGTACCTTATAAACCTTTGTAGAGATGAAAAAACTTTAGACAAGGTATTAGATATCTTATCATTTTCTATCTCAAATACACCCTCTATGACTGCTTTATGTATATGTGGTCCTGGAGACTTAGGTAAAGGAACTTTGGAAACATTAATAGATACTGTTATTGGAACTGAAAATAGTGCTTCAATTAATGGAGATGGTGTTTTTAGAGCAAAAGATAAATTTGCTTTAGAAGGAATAGTTGGTAAAACATATTGTTGTATAAATGAGCAGGGTGGTTTAGTTATGCAGAAAGCATCCAATGAACTTAAAAAACTTTTTGATGTAGGTTATCACTTAAAAGGTATTTCAGTTAAATATGAAAGGTCAAATAAGACTAAAAACTCTGTGTTTTTCACAATTATGACTAATGATACTTTACTTTTTGATATAACTGATAAAAGTGTCTGAAATAGAATATCTGTTTTAGATAGACTTGATGATTATGATGGTAAAAATGCTCTAAGTGCTGAAGAGTGAGATGAAATGATATATGATAAAGACACATATGACTGATTATTTAAAGAATTCTTTGAAAGACAAGTAAAATTGTTTATGAAAATAACAAAAAGAAATAAAGGTTATACTTTAGATAATGATAGATATATTAAAAGAGTAGAAAGTGAAACTGAATTATCTGTTTGATTAAATGAAAGTTGTCAAGGTGGAACATTATCAATTATAGCACAAAATCATAAAGACCAAAATGGTAATAAAAACAAGCTTCCATTAAGTGTTATTAAAAAATACCTGCAATATCACAACTGAATTGAGGATGAAAAGGGAATATGAAAAAAAGTATAAAAAAACTCTCACAACAAAGACATATATGGTATAATATAAGTATGGTTAAAGAAAACCATCATATAAGAAAAATAGAAAAATGAAAGGAAAAATATGAAAAACAATATATACAACAACAATGAAAATAAAACCATAAAGAAAAGAAAAATTATGGTATATAAACCTCTTACAAAAGCAGAAATGGAGAAATTAGGAGATGGTAATGACTTTATTAATTTAATATCACAAACTGGTCTTAGGAGAAATGAGGTTTTATCAGCTATTAATATGTGAAATGGTGTATCAAATTATGTAGATATTCCAACTAAAAAGTCATATGATAAATTAGATAGAATATTTCTTAATAAAAAAGCATTTGAATATTTAACAAAATTACAAAAAAGAAAAGTTAATTCTGTTCAGACAATTTATAAGTCAATTACAAGATACTCAACTAAAAAGTTAGGTTATTCAATAAAACCACATTCTGTGAGAGCATTTTTTTGCAGCCAGTTAATTTCTAATTCAGTTGATTTAGTAACTGTTAAGAACTTAATGAACCATAGTTCAATAGCAACAACAGAAAGATATATTACAGTAGCTGAAGGCAGACTTAGAAATGCTTTAGACACATTATGTGAAAGTAATAGTTTAGAAGGTCTTAACTTATTTGAATCTCATAATGAGATATTAAGATTAAGAGCAAAACTTGCTAACTTAGAATTTGAATTAAAAATGGAAAGGAATAAAAATGATAACAAGAATTAATTGTAATGATAAAATACAAGTAATCATTTCAAAATTATATAAAGATACAACTAAAAATTTTAAACCAATTATGGACTTTATGTTAATGAACCAATGACATTGTTTATATTCATCTAATAAAGAGTTTCAAAAAATTAAATTTAAAATTAGATTATACAACCATATTTTAGGAATTAATGAAAACTCTTAAAATATATATTATCAAAGATATTAATGACAAAGTCATATATATAGGAAAGACCACTCAAAGTGGTTTTTTCAGGTTAACACAACATTGTTCTCCTTGTAATTATTACAAAAGTAGCATTAATACTTATTTACAAAACAACAAAGAAAATGTGGATTGGTTTTATAGTGAGTTTGAGGTTAAAAACAAATGGATGCTTTTTAGAACAGAAAGAAAGTTAATTCAAAAATACAATCCAAAATATAATAAGCAATTAATTATTAAAACAAAGAAAAAGGTGGTATAATAGATATATGAATAGAAAAATAAAAAATTGACACAAAATAAAAAAAGAAGACTTTATTAAAAGTGATATCTTAACAAAAGAAAAATGTGAAATTATGTTTCATAATGCTTCTAATAAGATATTAATAGGTGGTAAAGGTAGTGGTAAGTCCAACATAGCAACTTGTGATGCTTTATATAGGTTTGAAAATAAACCTCATTTCTCAGCAATGGGAATTAGATTACTTAAAGGACAAGCAAGTGAAAAGTTATCAAAACTTTTTACCACATCCATAGATACATTTAATATTAAAGGATTTAAAACATATGATTACACTCAAGTATATAACAAAGTATATCAAAAGATTAACAAAGCAAGTAATGATGGAAATAACATATTTGAGTGAGGTTCATTGGATGCTTCAGGAGCAACAGATGGTACATCAGGTGTTAAAGGTGGTATAGTTGGACTTTTATTAATGGATGAACCATTGATAAGGGGTGTAAAAGAACCCAGTGAAAATGAGTGAAAAGAGGATTGTGCTGTTAGAAAGGACAACTTAGAAAGAACAATTGAGAGGTGAAATGAACTCCATAAAAATGATGAGGGTTTTGAACCTGAGAAATTTTTCACATATTATTGTTTAAATCCTTGAGGAGAACATCCAATCTTAGATGAAGCAGAAGAAATTTTACCAGAAATTGAGTTTGAAAAGTTTTGTTTAGGAGGTTTTACATTAGAAAATTTATTAAAAAGTAATGATTTAGTAAATAATAATTGAGATAAGATACAAGAAAGTTTATTAAATAACACAACAATGAGTAGATATTTTAAACAAACAGATACTTTAGTAAGTAGGATGACAAAATTTGCTAATCCTTTAAATAAAACATCTAAAAAAATTGAAGAAATTATGTATTCAATTAAGTGAAACTTATTAAAAGGTAAAAGAAATGCTTTTTGTATCTTATTAGGACTTAAAAATGAGCAGGTTGCTAACAAAACAATGCTTGTATATGATATAGTAGATTATAATGTAAGACCTTTAGAGGAATTATTAGAAACAAAATGAAAACCAATTCAATTTACTTATTCATTAGATATAGATACCTCAAGGGAATTTAATATAAGTTGTGGGTTATTTTTAAGAAAAATAGTTTCAACAATGGACTTTGATGAACCTTATAAGTATATATATCATTTATATATGCTTCCACCCATCATATTACAAGCATTTGGAACTGGAGATGCAGGAGAACTTAATGATGTTTATGTAAAACAAATTAAAGATAATATACAAAAACATTATAATGAGTATATAGCTAAGTTTAATATATCATATGGAGACTTATGAGTAGATGATAATAGACAATATTATAATAATGAACTTAGAAAAGGAAATATCTTTTGTATTAATAAATATAAAATGTTCCAAAAAACAGGAAAATGAGATATTAAAACAAGACAAGATATTACTCAGACTTTATTTAAAAGTGGAGTTATTTCTCTCCATAAGAAAAATAAAGGTTTAATACAAGATATGAAAAATTGTATTAAAGATGATATCAATTCACCTAAAAGAAAAACAACCTCAACAACAAATCATTTGGATGCTATAGATTCAATGGAACAAGTGTTTTGAAATTATGTTGGGAAATTGACAAGAAAGTCAAATCAATATAGCAATAAGGAGCTGAAATGAAAATAGAACAAAAATATAGTCAAAGGATGATAAGTCTTATCAAAGCAAAAGCACTTGATATGACAACTCAATTAGAGACAACACCCTTTACAATACAAAATAAAACATTATTGAATTTTTTAAATACACAAAATTTTAATTCAATTAGACAAAAGATAGGAACACATATCTCATTAGATGGGATGTATGGACTTGGAATCATCCCAAAAGGAAATGAGTGAATAATTACCCCATTAGAAATCATAAGTGCTAACTTATTAGGTTCTGATGTAAGAGAATTAGTGGGTATTAGTGGTGTGAAATATAATCATAAAGATAAAGATTATATTGTATATACAAGATACTTTTATGATAAAGGAGTTCCAAAATTAGATAGATATATAGATACTGAAGAAGATGGAACAAGAATAATTACTGGAACAGTTACTTTAAAAGTAGGTTTTTTACCAGTTCAAGTTTTCAAAAACAACTTTGATTCTCAAAGTGATATTGAGGAAGCTGATGTTAAAGACCAAATTTTAAGATTAAGTCAAGTAGAAACCCAATTTATTGAAGCATATAATATTGGTAAATCAAAAACAATGGTTGATACAAATTATAGTGATAAAATTCCTAAAAGAGTTTATGAGAATTTAAGAGATGGTCAAGGTTATATTGAATATGATTCATTAAATGATAGATTTGGTGTCTCAACATCCATTTCTCCAGCAACTAATGGTAGTGTAGTATTCCAACAAATGATTATGTATGAAGAACAAGATATTATGTCTAAATTAGGTTTAAAACTTGATTCTCAACAAAATGGAACAAATAAACATTACTTTGAAGTAGCAATGCAGAGTGAAGGACAACTTAATAATGTTATTAGAAAGAAAATAATTAGAGAAAGTGAGTGAAATGAATTCTTTAATAAGTTATGTATATGTTTAAAAACAACAATTGAGACAATAACTTTAGAATTAGGTTTCTTAGCAAATATTAAAATGAAAAGACTTCAAGCAGAAGCTGTTCCAAATCCAAATATAGCACAAGTAACAAAGGTGGCAAATAATGAGTAATCACATTACAGAAAAACAAAGAACAATTCCAGTTGTAGAAGACTTTGGAGTTGATTTAAGAAAAGTATTTGTTTATGATATGACAGGTATGAAAGCAGAAGATGGTCCAAGTTTTGGAGCAAATACCATATCATTAGTAGCAATAAACCCAACATTTGGTGAAAATATGGGGATGATTGAAAAAAATGGATATTTTACATTTGATATGTTAATGTCTGATATAGACACATTAGAAAGTATTTCTAATTCAAATACACAATTATTTGGAAATTCAGCAAGTATAATTAAAAGTTTAATGGGAGTAACTAATCAATTTGTCTTAGGAGATGATATAGTCCCTAAAGTTTGTTTCTTAGATAAACCATTTAATAAAAAAGAATTTGATAATGGAGAACAAATAGCTTATTTTATGACAAGTTATGATAAAATACAAGATGAAAATTTAGTAGAATTTACTGATAGATTAAGTATTATTGACCCACAAAATTATAGTGAAATTAGATTGATTGACTTTAGAGAAAAAGAAAGAGAACAATATAATTCAAAAATTATGTTTTATCTTAATAAAGATGGTTATATTAAAAATCCAACAGTTAATGATAGTGGAAAAGAAGTTCCAGGTTTTAAATTAGAATTAGATTCTAATTCATTATTAGGAAATATTGTTGCTAAAGGTTATAGTGATGAAATTGAAGCATCTATAGAATTAACAGCTAAAGGTCAAGGTTTAGTTCCAATTAAAATGTCTCCAAGAGATACACAAGAGGAAGTTACAATGTATACTGATTGATTTGATTATGGGATTTATATGCCATATGCTGAAGCAATAGAATTTGTTAATGACAAAGGTATTTTAATAAGTGATTATTTAAAAAATGATATTGCAGCTAATGAATTAATAGAGGATTTATTAGCAATTAATTTTATATTTAATTCACAATTTGCAGGTGTTAATAGAATAACAGCTGATAATAAAAATATAGGATGAGGGATGGGCCAAATTGATTCTAAACAGACTTTAGGTCATGCCAAATTAAATATTTTAGAAATTAGTACTAAAACAGCAGCTCAAGTTAGTGATGAAAGATGAAAAATGTTTTTAGGTCAAAATCCTAATTATGATAATAACCATTTACAAAGGATTAAAAGATGTATTGCAGGTTTGAGTAGATATTTAAGTTCAAGTTTTGCTGTTGCTATGGGTAATACTTTAGCTGTGTCTGCTGTTTGTCCTTGATATTTAGTATTAAAAGAATCTATTAAATTAAAAAATGATAGTGATAATTGAAAATTAAATAATCAAGGTAGTATTTATGCTTTTTTAAATTCAAAATATTTTAAATTGGATTTTACAAATAAAACAATCACAATTCCTAATGAAATAGAATTAAATCAAATTAAATATATTGATACTGACCAAAAAATATTTTTACCTAATGTCCCAGAAACATTAAGTCCAATGGATAAAAGTACATTGGCAGGTAATATGATGGCAAGAGGTAGTGCTAAAGCATTAATGTATCAATGATTTTTACCAGTTTCTGGTGAAGAAGCATTTAAAGATTTATATGGTAATCAACCTTCTCATCCTGCACCACCTGTATATGATAAAGAATTTAATTTACCAATAAAAGGTTATGGACATTTTTATGATGATAATAAAGTTCCTCAAATAGAAATTGATTATGCTAAAAAGAATTTTGCTCCTCAAGCATCAAAAATTATTTCTAAACAAAAAGGAACTTCAGTTACAGTAACAAGTGGAACAAAAACCTTATCTTTAAATGGAATTGAATTACAGAATAATGATAAAGAAAAACATAATAAATGAGACCCAGATGGTAAGTTTTATGATTCATTTCCTTACCAAGATAACTTTTTCCAAGAATGGTCCCCAATGAAAAATAAAGGTAGTTTTCCTTGAATAGAAAAATTTATGTTAGCTAATTTAGATAAGTTCTTTCCTGGACAAAATATAGACCCCAAATCATTTAGTTTAAAAACAATTGATGGAAGTCAATATGAATATTGAAGTTATACAGATAATATTTGAATTAGATTAAAAGTTACTTATACATTAGATAGTAATCAATATAATAATGCTATAGTAACAATCACAGGTCAAAAGAAACCAGTTTATGATGAAAATAGAAATGTTTTATATAATAAATTTAAATGAAGAGAACTTTTACAAAAATTTAGAATTATTCCAGATAGAAGATATCCAGTCATAGTAAGTACTGATTACAAAATAACTAAACTTGATTCAATAATGATTAACTCATTATGAAATGATATGATTAAATTATTTGTTGGACCATTTGAATTTGACATCCCTTGTTATAATCAAATAGATGAAACAATCACTGGTATGAGAATTCAATTTACCTAAAAAAAAATAAATAAAAAAGATGTAAAAAAATTATTATTACATCTTTTTTTATGGTATAATTATTATATGTAATAAATGCCACTAATATTGTGGGAAAGGAGAACCATGAAAAAGTTCAAATTCACAGAGAAAGAAACTTATACCTTAAGTGAGGTTAAAGACTTTCTAAATCAACACAAAGAATTTATGATTAAAGATTATGTTTTGAAAGAAGATTATCTTAAGTTAGAAGAAGAATTAAAACCTCTTAAAGCAAATTTAAAGGAACAAAGAATTTTAGAATTAGTTAAAGACATTACTGATTCAGATAAAATTAAGGATGCCATTAGTTTAGCAAATTTAAGTGAAGATATTGATGATGAAACAATAGTTTCTAAAGTCAAAGAGGTTGTTAAAAGTAGAAAATACTTACAAAAGACAATTGAGACACCAGAAATTAAAAGTGAATTATCAAGTGCTAAGCACATTAAAGAACCAACATCTCAACCTGAATACAAATTCATTAGGTCTTGAGACACAAAATAAAACAAAGGAGCCACAATGGCAAATAAAGAATTTTTAAAAGTATATCAAATTTCACAAGAAACAGCATATGCTTCAAATATAACCCCAATTTTAAAGTTTTCAACTTTAAATAAGAGTGTAAGTTTTACACCACAATTCCCAGTTCAAGGGACAAATACAGGAAATACTAATCCAGTTTATTCAATAGCAAGGTTGAAAAGACTGAAAGGTAAAGATGCTGTAGATAAGTATGGACAAGGAGCAGCAACAAATTACAATGATATTTTAGATGCAGCTTCAGACTTAGATTGAGAAACAATTGGAACTCAACCAGTTAAGAAAAAACAAATTGCTTTGAGATTTTACAAAGATTCACAATTTGATGTTTCAAATATGGGTGATGCAAATGCTAAAGTCTTAAGTGATTTAGTTCAACATAGAATGATTGCTATGGAAGAATCAGCAACAACTAAAGTTTGACAAGCTTCAACAACAAGCAAAACTAAATTAACAGCAGATGGAACAGCAGCAACAGCTCAAAAAACAGCTAACATTATCAAAAATGCAGTTAGACAAATTCAATTCATAGTTGATGACTTTAAAGCATATGACCATAATGTAGTAGTTGTAATTCATCCATTATTAGCTGATGATTTAACATTACTAAATGGATTAGAATGAAACAAAACAGGTGATATGTTTGGGTCTAACCCTAACTCATTTGTTTATGCAGGAATTACTTTCTATGTATCAGATATCTTAAACACAATCCAAGGTGTTGACCCAACTGAAGTAGCTGGAGTAATTGCTATGTCAACTGAAGCATATGCTAATATGGGAATGAATACAGGACTTACATCATTTGATGAAACTAAAATTGATGAGAGAGTTGTAGGACAACTTTACCACAATTGTGATATTGTTGTAGACCCAACAAGAATTGCATCATTTGAACTTACACTTCCAACAGGATTTACCAAAACAAATAAAATTGATGTTTAATAAGTAATTAATAATAACAAAAAAAAAAAAGAACTATTATTAGTTCTTTTTTTATGGTATAATATAGATAAGGAGTGTAAAAATGTATGGAACTTTTCCAAATTATCCACCAAATAAACCATTAAATACCAAATTACCTAAATCAAAAGATGATTCACATTGATATACAAGTTGAAGAACTTGAACCACAATTGGACTTATTGGTGCTGATATAGGAGTTGGTTGGTTAGTACCTGGGATGGATGCAGCTGTACCATCATTAATTACTAATTTAATTTCAAGTATAGCTATAAATTCATTAAATGGAGCTGCTGGATGAAAAAATCCAATTAATGATATTACAACATTAGCTATTCCAACTGGTATATTTGCTTGGGAAGCAAGAGCTGCTGGTAAAATGCTTGAAGTTGTAAAAGAAGGTGGAATAACTGTTGCAAGTAAAGCAACTGGTAGAGTAAGAATTGAAGAAAAACTTGTTAAAGGAAAAACATATGCTCCAAAAGCATCATATACACAAAGAACACAATATGAATTACATTTAACAAAAAATTATGATAGTAGTTTTGAAGGTAGTTATATTAAAAGTACTGCCCCTCCTAAAACTCTAATTAATGAAAATGGTATTCCAACTAAAACAATATGAAATAATCAAGTAGAAATCAATAATACTCATTGAGTGATTGATGGTACAGAAAGACTGGGAAGTGGTAAAAGTATAGATGAATATAATAAATGAACTTTTTCCACAAAAGCATTTAAAAAAAATATAGTAAATCAATTTAAAGTAAATAGTTATTTTGATACATTAACCCCAACTAATTTATCAAGAATAAAAGGATTAAAAACAGAATTTATAGCAAAATTCCCTAAAAAAATTGGTAGAGATATAATAAACACAATGACTTATGAAAAATTAAATAATTTAGTTAAAGGTGAATATATGACTGCTGAAGAAAGAGAAACACAAATTAAACAAATTAGAATTTTATTAGAAAACTTAGAAATTGATGATGAATTAAGAAATGAATTAATTAGAATACTTAATAAATTTAATAAAAGTATGGACCAACATCAAAGAAATAGGATTTTTGTAGAATTTATAGCAGCTTTAACTAATGCAGAAAATAATGAACCAATTAGTTATATGAATAATTTAATACTTAAATTTTCTAATGGTGCTGTAATTAAAAGTATTCAGGATGAAAATTTAGTATATGGTATTTATTTTAGAGCTTGAAGTGATATGGTTAGTAGATATGTTAAAGTTAAAAAAAGAGGTAAGTTTAAATTTATTAAATATATTGGTAGTTCAACATTTAGAAATAGAGATTTAAAATTCTTACAATTAGCAAATCCTGTTGATGCAGGGAGAATAATAGATGAGTGAGGATATATTTTATTAAGAAAATGATTAATTAAAAAAATAAGAAATTTTGGTAAAGCAACTAAAGAAGGTATTAAGAAAGTAGAAAATTTAGAACAAAAATTTGTAGAAATGGGTGGTGTTTTATTAGATAGTGCTTGGTTATTAGGTTATAGAGTTCTTAGAACTGTTGGTATTAAAACTTTAATTATGATTAATTTTAAACCAGGTCCAACAAGAAATAAACCAGCAGTAATGGTCTGAGCAACTGCTATTGATATTGATAGATTAATAACAAGTCCAGGTAATTATTATTTAAGTAGATGAGCTGTAAGTAAAGGTGGTTATACAGTTAGTGTAGCCCAAATGTTAGGTATAAACATCCCAAGTGATTGTAAACCAGCATTTGACTTTTTGAATTTTTTACCATTAAGTTTTTTAAGAAATATGTTAAGTGTTATTTCTCAAATTAAAAGGGTTACAAGAGGATTACAAGACAAAAAAGAATATGATGGGTATTGACATAAAGCATTAACTGCTTTAGCAAATGGAGCTGTTTCAAGGGGTATTAGATTATTTACAAGAGTTGGTTTAGGTGAAATGGCTGGTAGAACAAAAATATTATCTAAAAACTTTATCTCAAGAGAAACAAGTAGATGAGCTACAGCATTTATAACAAATGGTTATAAAAATGCCACAAATCATTGACAAAAGGGAAAAGGAAAAAATTTAAGTTGATTCCATGGATGAGAAGCTGAAACTGGTAAAAACATTGCTTTGATGGGTAGAGATACAATAAGACATATGGCAGCAGAAAGAGAAACAGCTGTTTCTCAAAGAGCAATGTTATCTGCTATTAGAAGAGTTAAAGTTTATAAAATGGTAATAAGAGCACCTTATACTAAATGAACTCCTCATAAAATTAAAAAACCAAAAAGAAAAAAACATCCAAAAAGAAGATAAAAATTATTAAAACATAGTGTAATATGGTATAATTATTAATAAGGAGAATAAATGTATATACACAACTCAGGAACTTGATTTGATAAGTTAGATGTATTGAAATATTTCAATACTCAATTTAATACTAATACAATTGGTGGTTTTAAAATCCCAAGTAGAGTTAGAAGATTAAATTATCAACAACAAAGTCAAATCACCCCTGCACAATTAACAGATATATTGACAAGATTGATGAATATTTCAATTAATGTCATAACACAAGCAGCACCAACAAGAATACTTAATAGTATTCCATTTGGTTGATTATTAGAACATACACAATATGAACTAAGACAAGCTGTCTGTGAAATGGTTCAAAATATGGTATTAAACAACCAAGTTTATGAATCAATTAACACAAATAGTGTTCAATCCCCAACTTTCACAGTTGCCACAAGTATTAGTGGATGATTATTAAGTTCAGACCCAATAGGAACATATTGTAAGAACAATATCACAAAAAGTGGTATTACTAATTATGAAATAGTGGAACAAGATGAATATTATTCAAAAACACCAAGTGGTGGAACATTAATAGTGGGTAGAATACCACTTGAAGCAATGAAGGAGCTAAAAATATAATGATAAACAATAAAGATAGAATTTTAATTTATAAGGATTATGAATTAGAAGGGAGTTTTAAAGACTCTAAAGATGAAAGTAAGCAATATTTATTTGAAAATATAAGAATAGATAAAGAAAAAGAAACAAAATTAACAGTTTTACCAGATGAAAATAAAGTTAAAGAATTAATAAGTGATAATAAAAATATTTATCCATCACTTAAAAAAGTTTTAAAAGAAGGAAAAGGAATTAAACTTAAAGATGATGATGGTAATAAAACCATTACTATTAGTAATGATGGTAAAGGAAGTGGATGAGTAACATTTACTGGTTTCCAAAAGATACCAAACATCCCTAAAAATGATGTTTATTTACAACAAGTCTGTAAAATCCCTTTTGATATGAGTTTCAAAAAACCACATATTGACTTTAACTATGAAGTTCAAGCACAATTGGTACAAGATGGATTAGATAAAGATAAGTTAGAACACTATTCAGCAAGATGAAAATGCTATTTTAGTGCTTTCTATGATGGAACAAATAA
>JAUTWP010181698.1:0-18168 GCA_033042655.1 Cyathermia naticoides | reverse complement strand
CACACACACACACACACACACACACACACACACACACACACACACACACACACACACACACACACACACACACTCTCAACCCTTAAAATAACATTAAAAATAATATTTAGATATGGTAAATAGTAAAATATTACTAAATGGTTTAGACTCCACAGAAAAATCCAGTTAGAATTGACTAACTAGAAAAATCACC
Organism: Cyathermia naticoides; assembly: GCA_033042655.1. Taxonomy (NCBI): domain Eukaryota; kingdom Metazoa; phylum Mollusca; class Gastropoda; order Neomphalida; family Neomphalidae; genus Cyathermia; species Cyathermia naticoides. The sequence continues at coordinate 17,975 of JAUTWP010181698.1, read as the reverse complement.
TCTTTAATCTTTTTATGACTTCTAACATGACCTATTTCAAGTGTTTTATAGCATGTTCTGACATGACTATCATTCAATTGTAGACATTTAAAACCTGAGTAGCTATAAAAGAAGAAAGGAATGCTTATTTAACAATACCCCAGTACATTGCTAATTAGCAGCTACCCAGTATTAGGTATCAAACAAATATTTTGACATGACCAGTGGTTTGGGCTATCTTGTCTATGGGGAAGTGCATATAAAAGATCCCTTGTTGCTGATCGAAAAAGAGTAGCTGCAGTTTGGCGGTAGTGGGTTTCCTCTCTTCTACTAACATTAATATATGTCCTGGACAGACAGCTCAGCTTCCTGTGACAGGGTGCTTGAACCTTAATTGGATGTAAGGATGAAAATAAATATATGGTAACTAACTTGTTTAACAACATCCCGGTACATTGCTAATCATCAGGTATTAGGTATCATACATATTATTTTGACACATGAAATTTAATACCAGTTTAAAATACTTAATGCATTTTGTTTTTGGTGGAATTTTATAATTTTATAAAAGTGTGGTTGTATAAATTTGTGTTTTGTATGAATAAAAAATATTAAATTATTGAATTACTGGCAGAATATTAAATATACAGTCAAAACACCTATAAACTGGACAACCATGGGACCAACAACTGGTTCATGAAAGGTTATGGTATTTGCTGTCCTGTCTATGGGAAAGTCCATATAAAAGATCCATTGCTGCTTATCAGAAAGAGTAGCCTATGTGGTGGTTTCCTTTAAAAGAAATGTCGAAATTACCATAATTATGTATTACGTCCAATTGATACTTTTTCAATAGAAATGGTAACATTCTACTCTGGTTACAAGTTAATTTGTTTAGACACATATTAGATGAGTGCAAACTGATATAAGCAAACAGTGCCATGGATACAATTACATTGTACAACTGAAAACTTGATGGTGATTTTGGTACTCTCTACATAAAGGTGACCATTCAGTTTAAAACTGACCCACTGAAACCATTCAGTGCTTTATAAAGCAGAATTGTGTAGAGATGTATACTGTCACAGTTGATATAATAAGCACAGTTGTGTAAAGCTTAGTATTGGTTCCTGGTACTGAATTGTACATCAGATTGCCACCCTCTTAATGCAGAAGGTTTGAATGTGACCCACTTGCACTGGATCATAACCCTTCTGCTTAATAAAGCTAAGTATGCTCCAATGTCAGGAACCATTTTCAGGAAGAGACATTTTAACATAAATAGGTTTTTATGAAGCTCTTTAGAAGCTATTATTACAACATTATAATGATTTTGTTTGTTTGTTTTGTTTAACAACGCCACTGGAACACATTGATTTTTATCTTATCAGCAGTTATTGGACGTCATTCATATGGTCATTTTGACACACTTTTTAGAAGGAAACCTTCCGCCGCTGCATAGGCAACTCTTTTCGATAAGCAGTAAGGAATCTTTTATATGCACTTTTCCATAGACAGAACAGTACCACAGCATTTGATGAACCAGTTGTAGACCACTGGTTGGAACGGTGGTTGGCAATGACATTTCATCAAACAGTTGGTCAGATAATTGATTTAATATTTATTTGTTGACAAAGCATCACTTTATGGCTGTAATACCACCTAACTACATTACACATGGTATGATCTATTGATTATCATTATAAGGACTACATTTAAATGTATTAAAGTTGCATTAGTGTATGTATACCATTAAAAATTTGTAAAACTTTAAGAATCAAAATAAAATATAATTACATTTATGTTAAGATCACATTTTCCCTAAATTACATTTGTGGTTTGTGAGATGTGCCATGTAAGGGCTCTCTCCACTTTTAAAACTTTGATGGTTTTGACAGGATCCCTTTGCAGTTGTAGGTCATTTAATATTTACAGAACCATTGATTTTCAGAAGGTAATTAACACAATACAAATTAAAATTAAATATCTAAAATATGAAAAAAAGAAAATATAAATATCATCAGATCGATCCTTCTTAGTGGACCCATCTGCAGTTTGGGCTATTTTTCATTCCAACCAGTGCTCCACAACGGGTTCATCAAAGGCCATGGTATGTGCTGTCCTGTCTGTGGGGGAAAGAGCATATAAAAGATTCCTTGCTGCTTATCTGAAAGAGTATGTGGTGGCAGTGGGTTTCCTCTAAACAAAATGGTCAAAATGACCATATGAATAATGTCAAATAGCCACTGATAAGATAAAATCAATGTGCTCTAGTGGCGTCGTTAAATAAAACAAACTTTACTGGGTACTCTCAACTGTTAGTGTTAGTCCTGCTACTGAGTATATTAATTCTTTATCATACTTCACATGATGTATAATAAACCATACGTTACCATTCCGATGATACTGCCCCTTGTAAAGCTTAATACAAACTAGCAAGCTATCAATACAGTTTAATTAAATCTATTGTGTACTAAACCAGTTTATTTGTGAGAACATCAAGAAGAAATTATGAAACCTTGTTCCAGACTTTCCTACTAAGCAGATCATTACAAGGACCAGTGAAAAAAGAAAGCGTAAATTAAGAACTGTTGTTGCCAACTACTTTCATATTGATTAGTGGTAATAATGATTTTGGAACAATCCTGGCATGTGATTGTACTGGTTGGTGAATTCTTTTGTTATGTTTGTACTCAAGTCACCCATTTGTATGTCCTAATTAACCTATTTATTCCATTCCATCCTTGCATCACCTGAATTCATATAGGAAACATTTTATGAGTTTTGGACACAGTGACATTTGAATCCAAATGACATAAATCCAAACACATTTAAGTTTGTTATATTATTATCAAAGCCATGGTGTTATGCTGTGCTGCTCAATACATTATAAGGAGCAGGATGTAGATCAGTCGGTTGTGTGCCCACCTTTCAAGCGTTTGGTCATTGGATTGATCATTCTCAGTGGACCTATCTGTAGTTTGGGCTATTTTCACTTCCTATCAGTGCTCCACAGCAGGTTCATCAAAGTATGTGCTATCTTGTCTGTGGGAAAGTGCATAATTATAAAAGATCCCTTGCTGTTTATTGAAAAGAGTAGCCTATGTGGTGGCAGTGGGTTTCCTCTAAAAGAAATGTGTCAAGATAACCATATGAATGATGTCCAATAGCTGCTGAAAAGATCAAAATCAATATGGTCGTGGCGTCATTAAATAAAACATATTCTTTTTTCAATACATTTAATATATATAATGCATTCAGTTTTAATTCCAGATTTTGTTTTATAAAATTTATAAATAAGCTCAGGGCTAGATATAATGCATGAGCTGTTAGGCCTCATTGGCTCATATTACTCATTGAAAGATGATCATTTTAAGCAAATAACTAGGCTCACTAAGCTCACAAAGCCACATTAACTTTTATATGCTTTACTGCATTAGTACAGTTAGTGGTGTCTTTCCAGAAATTTCCAGTTTTGTCTAAATGTTTTACCTCCTAAAAAGGCATTTAGCATTGTAATGTTCCTGTCCTGAACGCGGTGGATGGATAAAACCATAAACTGCACCCAGTACAGGCGTCTGCTATAACAGCCTGGCTCTGAACATTTATATTAAACAACATATCCTATCCTAGCATCGGAAGACTATGGTGGACTTTTACAATGTTAGGTAAAACACACTATATATATTACTTACACTAAAACTCGCTTCTGTGGGAATTAATTTCCCTGTTTTCATAAAAGAACCCTACTACAAGTCAAGATGATTTTTTTTAAATAATCACAGCCACACTAACTTTCATCTGCTTTACTACATGAGTGTATTTACTGGCGTTTTTCCGCAGTGAATATATATGAGGGGTGAATCCAAGTTTATCAAATTTAAAGCATGACCCCCACATAGATATTGTTTAGCTGGTAACACATTCAATGACAAGACAGCAAGCACTAAACAAAGACTTCAGATTCAGTAAAAAAAAATACTATATAATTATAGATCATCTATCAGAACTTCAGCATGGATATCAATGCCATATTACATTAAAAAACGAAACAAAATGACAGCAAATAATAATCTGCTAGAACTGTTTTGGCTTAAACATACCAACACAATAAAGTCACCCAAAAACATACGGGTAACATTATTCAAGGCATATTCCAAACTACTTAATATTTCCTTTTTTATGACTATACAATGACACACCAAGTATGATTCAGTGAAGCATGAAATGTGCTTTACTGTCGCTGATGAATGCAAATGTCTTCATGAAGTCACTGTGAAAATCATTTGATTCAATTATATATACTTGAAAAGAGAAAACTTAAATGTCTTTGTTAGCAGCATTGAGGGAAAAAGCCAGTCCATTCTTGTTTGATATATACATTTAGAGATTGAATTTACAATTCAATCAATATTCAATGGGTCTTTTCTACCAACAGGCCTTTATCTAGAACTATTATATTACTTCCACAGATTAACACAAATACATATACTGTAAATCATAAAATGTTAGAGCATAAAATATTAGTGAATTTAGTGAGGTTATAATTACATAACACATGTTAATATTTTATGATGCTCAAGTAAAAATATTTCCATGTTAAAAATATTCAAATTTTAACATGGAGAAAAAGTAGTTTGTTTTATTTAATGACAACATTAGAGCACATTGATTTTTATCTTATCATTGACTATTGGATGTCATACATATGATAATTCGGACACATTTCTTTTAGAGGAAACCTGCTGCTGCCACATATCGTAGGCTACCTTTTCCAATAAGCAGTAAGGGGCCTTTTATATGCACTTTCCTGCAGACAGGACAGTACAGACCACAGCCTTTGATGAACCAGTTATGGACAACTGGTTGAAATGGAAATAATACAAATTGCAAATGGAACACAGAGAAGTCAGCTTCTATCAGTAATTATTTACTAGGGATAATTATAATTAACAAATGTTGCAACCTGGTGGCTCTACAGTGTAGTATACAATTTTAAATATACAGACAGTCATAAAAAATGCAACACTTATTTATTTGGCTTGTTTTTGGTTTTTGTTGAGAGGGGAAAAAAAGTAGTGTTTTATTTAATAATTCCACTAGAGCACATTGATTTTTATCTCATCTGTGGCTATTGCTCGTCATACATATGGTCATTTCAACATTTCTTTTTTTAGAGGAAACCCACTGCCACCACATAAGGACCAAGGACTCTTTTATATGCACTTTCCCTTGTTGAGAGGACGTCTGAAATATAGGGTTAAATGAATGCAGCTGGATAGAAAGTCACATCTAATCATACTTAATTGTTCATGTGCTGAAGTATGTTATTTTTCTGGAGCAGCATCTTTGAAAATCTCCAATAATATATACATTAAATTTTAATAACATTTGAGTTGGAGGTGAATTTTCTATTGGTGTCAGTATACTTTAGCTGATTCAAACATTTATAACAAAGCAGTCATTACAAGATGGAATTATTAAAGTCACTAATATTTTATGATTTACCCACACACATACTATCCCAGGTGCAGTCGATGGCTTAACCATAAATGGCACCTGGGAGAGGCGGCTGCTATAACAGCCAGCTCTGAATGTAGATGTTAAACAAAACAAAAAAGAGAAAAAAAAAGGTTTACCGTATGTTCTTATTCAGTGGTTTAATCTGGATTATAGGCATGTAGGAATGAGAAATCTAGTTTGAATTGAGCATAATAGACAACACTACAATAAAGTACACTGAATAACATGAGCAGTAAGTTGAACTGAACTTCCTGAGTTAATTGAATATTAGACCCACGTCTTACCAACAAGACACTCATGTCATGATTTTATTGCCCATTAATCCTAAATCACATCAACTGGTTCATTAGCATGCTTAGAAGAACAAAGTTGTTAGGTCAGTTCATGTTGTTTAACGTCAACATTCAGACCCAGGTTGTTATAGCAATACATGCCTCTCCCAGGTGCCCTTTATGGTTCAATCCATTCACTGCATCTGGGTTGTTGTTGAAGTCTCTCTTTGTGTCAAAAGAACAACAAACTTCTTTTTATAAACTTGTACAATTTGCATGTGATATAAAATGATGTCTTTTCCATATACAGTGGACTCTGTCCAAACCGGACACCCAAGAAACCGGAATCCTGTCAAAACTAGACAAACAATTCGGTCCCAATATGTCCATTTAATGTAAGTCTAACCTCTGAAAACCAGACATTTTACGGTCCCATGGGTGTCTGGTTTAGAGAGGTTTCACTGTACAATGTATTCTGTTTTTAAATATTAACTACTGGAGAGATAAAATAGGCCTATTTGTTATTAAAAAAGTCATAATGATAACATTGCTATTAATGTTGTTTCTAATGACAAAGTTGTTGTGTTTATTTTAACTATTAAAAACTTTTATTTGAACAATATACTAGTATTTTTCTATTTAATATGATTAGAATTAATTAACCCTTTAGCATATTAACATTCAGGACTAGACCATACAAATAAATTATTAGAAACTGTATATACAGTGGACTCTGTCTAAACCAGCATTTGTCTAATTAATATGTATTTTTGGGTAAACCAGCATGATTTCAAAGTCCTGTCCAGCAACTCTGGATAAAATCTGTCTGTAACTGGCACTCGGTCTAAACCAGCATAATATATGTTGTTGGTTCCAAGTGAATCTGATTTAAACACTGTCCAGTGCACAATGAGACTTGTTACAGACTTGCAGTACTAAAATACTGGCACTTCATGATGCAAAAGTGTTAATAGACCAGTAAATTAATTTGTTTTATATTAAAATCTAAATTAAATTCAAACACTTTGAATATAGAATAATTATATTTAAAATATCACTTATCTATTATATGTATGGTTTTTTTCTTTGCAGATATGGTCAAACAAGTCCACGCAATTTCCCACGACTAGAAACATTTCAACCTCTGACTGACAAACCAAATGAGATAAACCCCGCAGTAATACGATATTACCACACTGCGAACCAAGTTCAGGTATGTCCCAACTATTAACTTTAAAACATCAGTGGCGGATCTAGAAATTCCATTTGGGGGGGCATGACGAACATAAGTGCCACAAATGTTCCTGAAAATATTTCCAATGTAAAAATAGCAAAATTTAAGGGGGGCACTGGGACCCCCTGCTAGATCCACCACTGATATATATGAAGAGTTCTGGTGCAAAACACAATATATCCATTATTTTATTTTCATAAAAAGTGAACCGTAATTATATACTGTAACTTGTTATCAAAAAAGATTAGCTACAGTTTGGGAGTAGCGGGTTTCCTCTCTTCTACTAACATTAATATCTGGACAGCTCAGGAATCTGAGCTGTGTGACCACAAAAGCATGCTTGAACATTAATTGGATGTAAGCATGAAAATAAATATAACCAACCAACCAGATTCTATCACTTGGGTTGGGTTTAGCATGTGACCACTGTGAAACCTTACAGCAATATTGTCAAATAAACGTGATGTCAAATAGACAGATACCCGGTATATAGATTGTTACTAAGTAAATACTGGATGTGTTTAAGTTATGTGTAGACTGATTGATTTATTATAACGTTGTTTTGTAATTTATTGATATACAATGTAATTGTAGTAATTAGCTACTCTTTTATCATATTATCAACAAACACCTACTTTTCAAATTTTAAAACTTTTTAATATTTTTTATTCTGGTAATGAAACAACATGTGCTTTGGAAGGTATCAGACATGTTTGATAAATTCACATAGTATTACATGTATATAAAAGAGATTATTTTTACTTCATCTTTTTATAAATCCCAACCATATCAAAATGAAAATACAGTCAAACCTGTCTTAAGCAGCCACCCAAGGGAGTAACAAAAAGGCACCTTGACAGGTGGCTGCTTAATACAGGTTATATTGTACTAAAATTAGCTGATTTGGGAGAAAATAAAGGTGACCTTTGAAGACAGGTGGCTGCTTATTACAGGTGGCTGCTTATTACAGGTGACCACTTTAGCAGGTTTGACTGCACATGTACATAGTAAACATAATTATTATCTAATTAATCAATCCAGCATTCTTATTAATCCTGTGGTACTCACTAATGAGAAATAGGTCACAATGATGTCTTGTATTAAGTTCCAAACCATGCCTATGTATATTCATGTGCTGGGGTCTCACTGATTATACATTGTTTTCTTTCTTCACTGAACAGTATGATGTAGTTCATGTCCCCAGTCCACCACTCACAAGTGAGGTAACTCAGGTATAACACTGCAGTGACACTAACAATGTGTGCTCCTAATAACATATGCAATAAAACCTCATTATATTAATGTTGAAGGAACTTAACTGTAACGTAATTGTATCAACAGAGTTTGTAATGAAAAAGAACAGCATCGTGGGGTATAAAAATTCCATGTGGCTGCCACCCCTGATTTGACACCAGTGATTATCACTGGTGAAAATGATGCCAGTTATCAAATCTTTTCATGCAAATTAATGTACAGTGAATGACAGCAGACTTTTAACATTCTCTGAACCTGTTTTGTTTTTAGGTGTTTATTTCTTAAAGCTGATATTACCAATTCATGTAATTTACTCAAGAATTTTTTTTATGTCAATGGCAGAAATATTTTTTAAATGTCTAATTATAATATGGTAATTCAATAAACAAAAACTATTTAAAAGCACCACAGGACAACTCAGATATATTAATGATCTTCAAGATATTAGTCTGATTTATATTTCTTATATCTGGATCATATGCAAGAAACTGTTTTGCACTTGTGTTGTTTTTTATTATGAGATTTACACAAACCTATTTTAATATTGTGTGATGCAAGGATTGCTAATCTATGTTCCACCCACATCTGTTGTTTTAATATACAATGTACAAATATATATGTAATTTATATTATATAATTATATATTTTCGTACTGTTATATGCAGAAACACCCACTGGAATCATTGTGGATATCATCATATCAGAACAGTAATAATTACTAAACAAATTGTAACTAATGTCATACGTCTTGTATACATTGGCTATTTTCCGTTCCCACCAATGGTCCACAACTGGTTCATCAAAGGCTGTGGTATGTACTGTTCTGTCTGGAAAAGTGCATACAAAAGATCCCTTGCTGCTTATCGAAAAGAGTAGCCTATGTGGCGGCAGTGGATTTCCTTCTAGAAGTGTGTCAAAATTACCATATGAATGATGTCCAATAACCGATGATAGATAAAAATTGATGTGTTCCAGTGGCGTCGTTAAACAAAACAAACTTTAAACTTGTATACATTGGGTGCAGGTGCCCAACAATGTATATATTCATTCAAAGTGTGGCTATCAATTGTACTTATATAAATCTTTATTTGTTTACATTTTAGAATGATGCCTGCATATTGACAAAATACAAGTGTACATGTAGTTATATGTAACTAAAATGAACTATATTTTTTCTGTTTGTATTAGAATGAAAATAAATATGTCAGTTTGATTAAATACCTTCTAAGTTTTTGTGAGTATACCATGAAGCCCCCCCCCCTTTTGTGTGTGTGTGTTTTAAAACCTACATGACAATTTTCCTATTACCCAGTAAATATTTTCTAGTTTTTTTACAGACCTACTAATACCTTACAAATCATTTTTTAGGATTATTCAGTAAACCAAACAAATGGAAAACCAACTTTACTAGCTTCAAAGCGACCAGATTCAAAGGATTTGGCACATAGATATTCTGTTCTTCAACCAATTGAACAAAACCGAACCAAAAATAAAACATCTACAGTGTTTGAGCCCGAGCCTGGAATGATGCAATATCAGAAGCAACAACAGCAGCATCAACTGGAGCATCAGCAGGTGCAGCAACTACAACAGCAAGCTCTTGCAAACCAGTTTCATGCTGACCAGAATAGAGACAGTAATGCACATAATTCATATGATGCAGGACAGTACTATCCTTCAAATGCAAGTCCAAGAAATGTTCCACTTTGGTCAAGGAATGGTGCAGGAACGCAGCGTTCTGATGAACCTTTGAACAGGAGGGATGATGATTATAAATACAATGCAAACCCAATTGCAGGTGAAAGTTACTTACCTCAGCAGCCTGTGACCTTCACACCAGAGGAGGAGGTGAGGATTCTGCAGCAGATTGGCAGTGATTTGAGGGGAATTGACATGGATCAACTGAAACAGGCTTATCTCATCATGACCGAGTATGACAAACCTTTGGCTGGCTGGTGTGACTACAAACATATGGAGTATGCTCTATCAAGCTCAAAGGTAACATAAAAATCATTTCCCATGCTTATGATACTTTTAGTTTTAGGGTCTTATTTATAAATGTTTTAACTATTAAGCTTTTTTTAGCTATTATTAACATTTATACACATAAACTTGCCTGATTTCGTGTTGATAGTTCAACCTTAGTTCACAGATCAAACTTATTTAAAGTTAATTTCAATTTTTTTTTTATCTTTCTAACAAATTTAGAACATGGAGGAAAATAAAACAAATAATAAAACAAACAACCATTTATTGAAATATTGGATAAAGACATTAGGGTTGAACCCTTTTTTTAGTTTTATTAGGTTAGGACAGGACAAAAATTTTACGTGCTTCCATCACTAAAAAAGTGTTCAAGCACAATTAGGTTAGGTGACCACACACACTTTTATAGACTAATTTTTGTATGAACAATATTTTTTAAAGATATTGGTTTTACAATCAGCAATAGTGGAAAAACATGTCTAAATTATGAGTTAAAATGTCTGTTAGAAGAAATTGCCTTCATAAAAAGTACAACAAAAACTACTAAAATTTGTTTGTTTTTCAGATTATTTTGTCTCCAGACTTGCTGAGAACCACAGCCTCCCAATTTATTTCTGGCCAGGAACCTCAACAAGTCAATTATGAAAAGTTATTGTCATTTATTGGAACTGCCATAAAACAAACATCAGAAGAGAGGTGAGTAAACAAGTATAGGTTTTTATACTAGTAACTTTCAGCTTGGTAGTCAACACTAAAGCTAACCCACATGTACATAGCAGCTCTTGAAATTCAGATGGTGTGAGGGCAGTTTTGTAGGAATACCTAACAATAATAAAAATGACATTGCAAATCAGTTTTGCAACAGATTTTTATGCCACTGCAAATTTCAAAGGTTGCATGTAATAAAGATAGGCAAATAAGGAATTTTGAAGAAATAAATCTTACCAGTCTGTAAGAATGTCATAGAATTTTGATGACAGAACTGAGGTGCCCAGTGTTTTCTGTAAAAACTGATATTTTTAATGCATTTTAAAACACACTAAATAAAAACCATGAAGTGCTAATCTGCTAATTTGTAAATTGTAATACAATAGCTCACTTTTATCCCCCTCCCTTCCTGTGTTGGAAAGAATCTCTGGCTATGTCTGAGTTTGTGCCCACAAGAGGCGTGTTTGAACACTTATTTAGTGATACATGTATAAGCACATTAAACCCTTTTCCAGTCCAGTCCAACCATAAAGTGTCTGCACAAGATTCAAACTTACTGCACTGAGTCATATGACATTCAACAGTTAGCAATCTTTGCACCTGGCCACTGAAGTTTCCACCAAAATGGAAACCCAAATAACCATGGTGAATATCACCATTCACTGTGAACACTTAGCTAAATTACAATGTAAAACCATAGATTTATCAATGTTCAGTTGCAACAGAGCTTCAAGAGGTTTCTAGTAATGAGTATATTTGTACACTGCTCTACTGGCAGTAAACATATTGACATTAGTAAATACACAAATGTAGTTTTGAGACTATGAAAAGTACATTTATACATAGCTCTATGCCAATGGAAATGTTGACATTTGTAAATAGTTTCAGACTATCGCTGTTTATGTACCAGACTTTTGCAGACAACAAAATATGTTCTGGCATTTCAAATAACACTCATTAATGATTGAACTTGAGGTCTTACTTCACTGATATTATTTTAGAACTGGACTCCATACAGCTTATTGTGCCTGAAGCTTAAATAATCATGTTCTATCTTTTATTGTGTATCACCTTCCATTATATAAATAAATATTTGCAGGCATAGTGTCAATTCTATTTCTGTTTTAGGAGTAGTTACTGACAATGTCAAATGTTTACTTTTGTTCACTATAGTATTGTATGTATATGATAAAGAATTAAATAAATATTTATAAGACAGATTGCTTGTAATAGGCTGTGGTGTTTTCAATTAGTCTTAAATATTCATGTAATACCAAAGCCAATAAATGTTTATCTTGTATTTGTGCTCAATCTGTATGAAACATATACAGGTTTGTATGATTTATTCTTAAATTTGATAGCTTTTCCACTTTTATTTAACAAACATAATTATGATTTACAATCCATTTTTTTAATTTAAATTTCACAATGAAATATTTTATTTTAACATTCTTTTTAAATAATCTATAGGCCTAATAATATAATAATGCATGAAGTCTCTGTCAAAAATGTTAACACTAACATTCAGAACAAGCTGTTATACAAGATTCCTATCCTGGATGCCGATTATGACATTAATGATCTCCGAGTGTGGTGGAGGGTGGGGTGGGTGGGGATTGGGGTATGGGGAGAGTAAAATGGAATTGTATTGCTTGATCAGAACAAGGGAGTTCTGTCAGCTCAGTCAAGTATGAAGTCAATACATGTCATCTTTTGCCAGTGAACTGTCCATTGTAAACACCTCAACAATCTCTTGATCTATCTATACAGTCTTGCATTGTTTGAAAAGCATGACTTCCAAAATCCTAGAAGATAGCTCCAAATTTGAATTAAGATTCCATTGTTGTCCATGATGAAATAGCAAAAGAATCTATTTACTCTAGTCAAACCTGCTCAAGCAACCACATGTATTAAGCAACCACTTGTCTTCAAAAGTCACCTTCATTTTCTCCAAAATCTTTTAATTTAATACAATATAACCTGTATTAAATAACCACCTGTCTTAAGTGGTTACTTTTTGTTACTCCTTTGGGTGACTACTTAAACAGATTTTGACTGCATTTCTGCCAGGATTCTGAAAATTGCATTAAGAATTATTTCATTTGAGAAGTGCTCATATAAGTTTAATTTTACATAACCCATTTTTAGTTTGCACAGTAAATTACTTTTAATCTTCACATATTTTGCAAAATATAATGGGTCATTCGAACATTATTTTGCATAATTTTGCAAATTTTCAATTCTCAGAGGTCTGCTCCCCCTATTTGTTTCATCAACCATCCTTGCTTGTTATCTATTATTTATGAATACTAATGTATGTATTTATATATGTATGGATATGTATGTATAATTTATAGTCACTGCAATGCCTATAGATGTCACATAGATTAAATTAGTTAAAGTTTTAATACAGTAGTCTTATTTTACATTTTACATTCAATGTGTAAATGGGCTAAAATTTACCTCTTTTATTTTAAGACTGCTGAAATAAAGTTGATGTAGCTCTAAAAAAACCTAAGTAGTTTTGGGTTGCCCAGTGTCCATGGTAAATTTGAACTAACCATAGAATTAGTGTTTTTGCCCTGGTTATTGGTTTAATGTGTAGCAAACTAATGTTTAGAAATTATCTGTTTAGACTTGTTGGTGTTTCCCATGGTAATTAATATTTAATGATTCACTGCATTTTAATAATTTTTTGTCTGAAATACATTAACATACAGTACACACAATTCAATAAAATTATTTGTTTTACTACTAGTACTACTGATAGTTGGATAATTTAAAATAAATGTATACTTTATAAAAAAAATATTATAGTAAACTTAGTATATTTAATATAATTGGTGGCCCATTGTAATTACATTTTAATGTCTGAAATAATAATTGTGTGTGCCATGACATACAAATAATTCAGTACAATTATTTATTTTACTCCTACATAGTTGGATTATTTAAAATAAATGTAGGCCTATACATGTACTTTATAAAAATAATTAAAGTAAACTAATATTTATAATTGTTAGTATAATTGTTTCTGATTGATGCATTAATGATGGAATTGATGGGTTTCTAAATGAGTGTTTTGTATGTGTGGTTTTTTACTAATGTCACTGTGTTGTCTTGTTTTTGGTAAGCTAATGTTTTGTTGTTTGGATAAAAAGGTTTGATGTGATTCATTGTGGATAATGAACTTAACATGTTGTTAACATACAGTTTATTGCATTATTTTTAACAGCTACAAATACATTCTTACAAGATTAGAGCATACCAGCTCTAGATAAATTGTTTATCATTTTACCTCATTATTTAAACATTTGTATAAAAAATATTTTATCTTCATAACTTAAAATGACTTACACCAACATTTTAATCTTTTCCCTTAATATATGCAATTATTTTTTAAAAGACCTATGTGGTTTTATAAATACATGTAAATCTATTGCAATATGGACTGCATGTTATACTAGTAAAAGTTATTTTTGTAATGTTTCATGTTACAAATGTATTTCCTTTTATTAATGTGTAACTATTTCAAGAGAGAAATAAATTATCTTTTATATTTATCTTATTTTAAATATTATAACTCATTTTATTCAGTTATTATTGTTGTTGATGACACTAATTAAACGGCCTTTAAGTGAGACTGACCAGGGCCATATCTATAATAAAGAAAATGTGTATGGTGGGGATGAGGGCGAGCATAATATGGGGGTCATCAGAACATTTTGAAAAATTTACCCCTCTTGGTGCAATATTTCTGGTCCAAAAGGGTACTTTTAAACTAGGACACTTTTGTATATTTTGGATGTTGTGTAGGGTTGTAACTTGCCACTCACCACTTGCTAGCCGTGCCTCTGCTGATTGAATATGCTGCTTTAGACATGTTTTAGACATGTTAGACAAAGTTGTATCTGTACAACTTTAAGAATTGTTTAAAAATAAATGTAAATAAATGTATTATAAAATTGACATATTTCAGTAACATGTTAAATGGAATTTAGGAAACATTGCTAGCAATTTTCTACACATATTTCATTATTTGACTACTAATTTAGCATAAATGTAATTTGAAATATATTGTCAAAAACTTAGCATTACATAGAATAAAAATGTCTTTAGACTTTAATTTAACTCATAAAACCTGTCAGTTAAAAGCAAGAAGATTAAACAATCTAATAATGGAATAATCTCACTCACACAGACTGTTTACATCTAGGGAACATGTTTCTTTGGTTTGGTTATTGTGGTCAATCCAAAGGGATAATCAGTTGGCTTTAATTTGTTTTTATTGCAACAATTAAAACCTACTTATAAAAATAAATAAAAAATATTAAATATTAAGTAACAATAGACATACTATATGAGATGATTTTGCCATATTAAAAAAGAAAAAGAGTTCAAAAAGCTATGTTCATTTTACATTAAATCACATACACATAATAACAAGAGTGACTCAGTTTGATTTGTGAATTTGCTCCTTCTAGTTAATATTAAATTTACTAACTAGCTGTTGTTGGCAACTGTATGGTTTGATATTTTGATTGATATCCACCAAACGTACTGTATATCTGTCACTCACATTTAGCACATACACCACATGTAAAACAGTAAACTCACATGCCATATGCTTTGGAACGCAAGTGCTTTTTATAGACTAGAATTCAATTAGGTTTTTTTTTATTTAGTTGTCTGTGTACTGCAATCTCTGATCAAATTCTTATGTTTAATAACTAACTTTAGATTTATAAATAACTGTTACAATTATGAACTTAGATTTAAATAAATAACACAGTGTATTCTGTCTAAACTGGATTCATGTGGGACTGACAAAATGTGCTTCTTTATACAAAGGGCCTGTTTAGAGAGTAAAGTTAGTTTTATTTAACGACACCACTGGAGCACATTGATTTTTATCTTATCATTGGCTATTGGATGTCATTCATATGGTCATTTTTACTCATTTCTTTTAAAGGAAACCCACTGCTGTTTATAATAGGCTACTCTTTCTGATAAGCAGCAAGGGATCTTTTACATGCACTTTTCCACAGACAGGAAAACACATGGTTGGAATTGATAATAGCCCAAACTGCAGTTGGGTCCACTGAGAAGGATCAACCTGATGACCAAATGCTTTAAAGGCAGACACGCTACCGACTGAGCTACATCCCGCTCCCTAATTTGAGAGTGTTAATAATTTATAAATCAGAACTTGTTGTCTGAGGTCTATTTCTCTAGCACCATGAAACATCTTTCTAGCTCACAGTTCTGAGCATGATACAAAAACATTTCACCCAAACATAATTATTTGGTTTTGAATGTTTATGTGGCAGATTGAAAGTTTCATAACAAAATGCTGCTACTTGTATTTCTGCACAAAATGTGTCTATATTTTAAATTTTAGTAGACTTTGAACCCTGACTGGCTGGTACTGAGCTGTCTATAGTGTTTTCACTTGATGTCTAACCCTAATATTTATTTGTATAGACATAATTGTGGAATAGACAGGTGCTGGTTTGCACAATGCTAGATTTTATGGTTTTAAAAATATAAATGGATTTGGGATAAAAACAATCAGTGTGGTATAGACAGGTTTGTGGATTAAGATGAATGCTGGTTTGGACAGAGTGCACTGTGTGTAGAAATAAGATAATAAAGTGGCTGTTTGGATATTTTATTGAGCAGCTGGCCTTCAGCTCTGTACAGTCCTAGAGATTATCACAGTATACCACAATACTTCCAGAATGATCGTCAGCCTGGTCTAAATGTCCCGTAAGTAATAACAGAAATCATCCATCATTAAATAAATATAATAATCATATTACAAATAGCTAGTCCTCAGTACTTACAGAATTATGTCTATATGTCCCATAAGTAATAACAGAAATCATTAGATAAATATAACAATCATAATTATTATAAATAGCTTGGTCTCAGTACTTCCAGAATTATGTCTATATGTCCCATAACTGCCACAAGGAATAACAGAAATCATCCATCATTAGATAAATATAACAATCATTGTACAAACATCTAGTCATTAATACATGTACTTCCAAAATGATCCATGCCATATAATCATATACTTAGTATCATTAAATAAAATCAAAACTTCATATTACAAATATCAAGAGCAGTAAAATAACTAGACATCAAAACTTACAGAATTATGACTAGCCTGCTGGTCTCACTCACATAAAGGAGAGAAGGAAGAACAAAATAATAATAAAATTTAATTTTTTTAAATAATAATAATAAATAATAATAATATATTATTGTAATAAATAACATGATTACTCATCCTGGTTAGTATAATTTTAAAGACAGATTAATTTGTTTAATACTTAACAGATAAGCTAGGCTGAAGTCAGAATGCATGCTATGCATGTTTATGAATTAGCCCAGACAGAGCAAGTTAAAACGAATAGATTTTTCAAAGAAATCACAAACAATAGTACATGAAATTTGACCTAGATAATAAATTTAACAGCTAAAATAACATACCTATTGTTTGAGCTATTTTATTTAACATGATAATGGTAATACAACTGCATATTATTAAGTAGAATTAAAAGTTTTCATTCATTGTATGGAGAGAGAGATGATACTTTACAAATTTTTAATTTGTTTTTACTTTGGGGATAATTATATTTTATTTCACTATTTGTTGGTGTTAAATTCTGTTTTGGAGGTTGCACTTTGATTTACTGATGACATACAAAATTTTTGTATATTTAATCCTCAAAGAGGTTTTTTCTATCAACATTTATCAACATATATTTTCCACTAAAATGACATCTTGCATATTAAGAAATGACATCTGTAACAAATGTATTCTAATTGTTACAAATAGAACACAGAGATATAATTTCAAAGTTATGTTTATATATATTATTAAAGTAAAATAAAGTTTGTTTTGTTTAACGACGCCACTGGAACACATTGATTTTGACACACATTTTTAGAAGGAAACCCGCTGCCGCCACACTAATGCGGCTACTCTTTTTCGATAAGCAGCAAGG
>JAUTWP010181587.1:0-18171 GCA_033042655.1 Cyathermia naticoides | reverse complement strand
AGCAAATAATTAGCTATAAACCGATGACTGCTTAAAGACACTTTAATAGTAGTCTATATGGTACTATGGTAGAGCACTTAACAGTAGTAGCTACAAAACACCAAACAACCGGCATCCATGTCCGAATGGTTAAGCTATTGGACTTGGCTGGTAGGTACTGAGATCAAACTCCGTCGAGGCATGGCACTTTTAATCTCAGTACAGACTCCAACCCAGAGTATGGTCTGCAAGGCTCAATGGGAAGGTGTATGCATTTACACTGACCAGTGGTTCCATAACTGATTTGACAAAGGCCATGGTTTGTGCTATCCTGTCTATGAGAAAGTGCATGTATAAAAGATCCTTTGTTGCTTATCAAAAAAAATAGCCACACTAGTGTGGCGGTAGCAGGTTTCCTCTCTTCTACTAACAGTAATATCTGTCCCGGATGCAGTGAATGGTTTGAACCATAAATGTCTCCCATGAGATGCATCTGCTATAACAGCCTGGCTCTGAACATAGACATTAAACACCATGATCTGATCTGAAACACCAAACTGCAAGTGTAACAATTATTCTTTCAAAGTTATCAGATCAAATGCCACATCACACCAAGTTTTAATTTGTAAAGTTATCTCCAAGAAATATTTTGTAACCATGGTTACACCTATATATTTTTATTGTAGACGCAAGGTAATTAAATTGTAATTTGTTTTAAATTGGAAACACTTGAGTAATTCTCTCTGCATGTAAACACCTGCAAGGTAGAGGCACCTCCTTTCAAGATGGCCGATAGTGAAAATTCTCCAAACAGGAAACCTGACAGACACTTTACTGTTAAAAGAGTAAGTCCAGAGAAAAATATTAGCTTGTTATTGGTGTGCTGGGATATCTGTTGCAAGTAATTAAGATTATACTTACTGGGTCCCTGTTCATAGGCAACATAAGTCAAATCTTTCATGTGCTCATGCTAGTAATTAGCACAAGAAATTACTAGATTATATTTTTATCAGTTTAAGTGTCAGATATTCAAGATTTCAAATTATCAATTTAAAAAAAAATATTTACGAAATTCATATAATGCCATTTTGTTTTCATTTAACATTAAATTTGATATTAATGTCTAATTCAAATTATTAAAATTAGTTATACTTTTGTTTCTGTTTATCATCATGTTGTTTATTTGAAAGGTTCATAATTCAAAACTGATGTAAATTTAAAAAACCATATCAATATATTAAACAATAAAAAATAATATGCCTATAATCATAATGAAATTGAAAAGGTTTGGGTTTTTTGGATTAACACCTAAGACAAAAGTAGTAGTAAGTGTTACTGACATTTAAATAAAGAGAATCTCTGATTGTTAATTTTTAACACATAATTAAGAGTGATATAGATGTCTGGTTATTGACGGGTTAATATTGGGATGGAATATTTTGAAGAGTTCAAGCAAATGTCTCAATAGGATGAGTTTTCATCACAGTTGTAAATATAACTTGTATGTTTTATTAAAATGACAATGTTTTATCCCGGACGTGGTGGATGGATAAAACCACAAATTGCACCCGGAAGAGGAATCTGGTATAACAGCCTGGCTCTGAACATGGACGTTAAATACCATGTCCTGACCTTATCAGTGACTATCAATGTGTCAAAATGACCATATGAATGACATCCAATAGCCGCTGATAAGATAAAAATCAATGTGCTCTGGTGGCGTCATTAAATAAAATAAACTTTACTTTTCTCAATGTGACTATACACCATTCACTGAAAATTAACAGTTTAGTGCTGTCGGGTTCCTGTATTTAGTTGATGTAGTTGGTGAATGTCTTGAAAGTTGGTGCCAACGTGCATTCTCAGTATTGATTTTGTTGTTTAGCATTGTGCACATGCTGAGTAGCTTCAACCTGTATGAAGATGCAATTCGTGAACCTCTGTCAGACTTTGACGACCTGTCAGATGCAATTTCTGACCCCACAACTCAGTAAGTATTCTCACATAGGACCTCTTCTATCCAACCACCTGTAAATTACTCACACTGCTAGACAAATAAACATGGTTATCTTTCTTACTGTAAATTACTCACACTGCTAGACAAATAAACATGATTATCTTTCTTACTGTAAATTACTCACACTGCTAGACAAATAAACATGATTATCTTTCTTACTTTAAATTACTCACACTGCTAGACAAATAAACATTGTTATCTTTCTTACTGTAAATTGTGAAAACAATATAGAGATCAATTAAAATATATTTTATTAATGTGTCTTAATTATTTAATACCACTTTGTCATTTTGAATTTAATCACATATGTTTAAACTAATGTTATTTTGGATATGCAAGATAGTATCATATTTTAATTCTGCATATAGTGGGAAATCTGATTGCTTGTACACAAATACAAATATTAAATATTTTAAAGTAGCATGATGAATATTAAGACTTATTGAAGATATCTCAGTTATTTGCAGCAATATACGAAATATATATATAATGTTTGCTAAACAAACTATAATAATAAGCTAATGGCTAACATCCGGGTAAATATAGCTTACGTAAAATGACATAATACTTTTTAATTTGTCAATTTAACTTTTTAAGAAGCAGTAATTCTTAAAGTAGTTATAATTAGAGATATAATTTAGTGCTGTGTAACATGTGTACTAGTAGCTTAGAATATTTTATAAAGTAAAACATAACTTAATAAATACATGTAAACTGACCCCCAAAAGAAACGATACCAAGTTCTGAGAGACTACTGAAGAAAAACCAAAGAATGAATATGCACGATTGCATGTTTAAAATATTTTTTATTAGAATGATGTTTTGGCATGTTGTGAATAAAATTTCATTCTCATGAACATATATATTTTGAACATGCAACATGGTTTTTTTTTTTCAGTTGTCTCTCATAATCTTGGTATCCTTTCTTTTGTGGGTCAGTTTATATATATTTAGTGCTGTGTAACACGTGTACTGGTAGATCAGAATATTTTATAAAGAAAAACATAACTTAATAAATTATATGTGCTTGTAACATATCTTAGATAATGCTACTTTAACCTGTTATAAATATTGGTCATTGTTTCTATGAATTTTCTTAATTGCCCACTATGTGAATTGTAGCTTTCAGGTTAAGTGTTAAACTGCTTGCAAAGCAAAGCACCCTTTCTTTGTTAATTGCATTAAGCCAAGTGACAGCACTAAAACAGCAAGCAACTTATAAACTGTGACATTATATAATAATAATGTTGCAAATGTTTCCTATAAAACTTAATATATTCACACCAGAAACAGTGAGATTTTAGTGCCTTTGTTTGAATGTCTTCAGTCAACTTACATCACAAACATATCTGCGGATTATGACAGATTTAAAAAAACAAGGCAGAATTTCTTACATTAAAATATATATGAAAATACTTAAATGTGTTTATGGGTAATAAGATGAGAACTGTACTAAAGGTGGAGAACAGTTGATCTATTGTTAATTGTTTTTCTTGCACCGCATTTATAGCAAAGAATGTCAAAACCCAATGACCTTATGAAGTTTTTATATTTTGTTCATTTTCTACTAAGACAGATTGTGTAAAAAAAACATTTAGTCAATATAAAGTAAAAAATAAATATTTGAAAAACCTTTAATTAATGTATCGATCATGTTTTAACTTAAGAGCAGCAATCAAGTTTAACTTCACCTAAACCTGTCTGTTATCAAATATTCAGTCTCTATTGATTTATCATTTCTGTTTTTACCTTCTGTGTCATCTACATGAAAACAGTGCTCAGTTCATATAGGTCATTCTGTCTACACGTCATACATGTGAAATACATTGTTCACAATCTTCGAACAATCGTAGAATTGTTGACCATCTTTGAATATTAGTAGTATTTGTTTGTGATTTGCTTCTCATTCTATAGTAGTATAAGTTAATTTGTATACAGTAGTCCCGTGTAATCAGTCTTTCTATATATCATCATGTCTTGTCATTTTGCTTTTCTAAACTTTTATTTGGTATGCTGCTTTGCCTGCTTCTCTTGCACAGTTCTCTCCCTTGTTATTCCCTTTTTTATTACATATATAATTTATAACATAAATTGTGTGATTTTTATTTTAGCATGTTTAAAAATGATATAAAATATCCACTGCTATGTGGATTAACATTTCATAAAATATTACTTTGTTAATGTAGTAATATTGACAATATAATTAAAGTAACAAAGTATTGTGTATCGGTAGTGCATGTTTAGTATATGTGTAACCAACTTTAAATTGACATGCAGGCTACTAAATGTTAAACTGATAAATATTCTAAAGTTTTCAACTATGTATAGAGTTTTCTTAACTAATTTTCTTTTTTTGTTTTGCATTCTATCATGCTCATTGTTTTTCACTAAAACACGTCATGAATCGTTTTCTGTGGTCATAAAACTGTCTCATATAATATACATTGTGTTATAATATTTTTTTATGTTAAAAGGGCTTGAATTTAAGAATTTGTAACCCACAGAAATATTGAAATATTTTGGCGATGCCGATGGGCGAAACACTCACTGATGGCAATTTTGATTCAACCGACAACAATTTGTTAAAACTTAACATTTGCAACAAATAAATATAACAGAATCTTGAGTTATTTTATCAGTGGCTAAAAAAAATGCATCTGGTGAACTACCTCGCATACAGCTATTTACAGTGGCAATTGCCACTGGTTCTCCCGTTAAATTCGAGCCCTGTATTAACATTATTAAAAATGGTGGTATAAATTATCATTATTATTAATGGTAGTTAACATGATTAAATATTAATATTATTCATGGTGGTGTATGTTACACAGGGTATCAGTAAGTAGAAGAACATTTGGACCGAGTAACGTCAACGTTCATGCATGGCTAGCGTCAACAAATCAACTGACAAAATGTATCTGGTCAATGGCAGTTGCCCAGCACCAGTTCTACCTGGAGAGGAAGCAGAGCAAGGTATGTTATACTGAGATTTTACCTCATAGTTCATGCATCTTGTGGAAATCCCATTTTCAAAACTCCACACAACATATTCCCCTGTTACATAACAAAATAAGCAATGTTTGTTATCCATCCATAGTACAATGTACCAAGAAGTACAATTGACTGTCTAAGCCAGATTCATTTGGGATTAACAAAAATGCCGGTTTAGACAGTGCTGGTGTAGAAAGATTTCATCCATAGCTCAGCGGGACTTTGAAATCATGCCAGTTTACACAGAAATCCAGATTAGACAAATAGTGGTTTAGACATGCCACTATATTTCCTATGACATTATTGTGTTGTCTCTACATACCAACCCTAACCATGTCTACGTCGAGTTTCCAGCATTATAATAAAACATGTTTCACTTTCACATGAAAAATAAATAAATGCTTATGCAGTGTTGGATTCATCACATTTTCAAATCTTATCAAATATCAAACATTGTTTTAGTTAAATGTTTAGTGCTGATGACTGAATGAAAGTGTTTGTTTTTGCAGCGTATGTTGCAGAGTGCGCGGTCCATGAATAAAAGTTCTTTTGGTATTTTTTTCAGTGTATGCTGCCGACTGCGCGGTCTATGAGTGAGATTGCGGCTGAACTGTGTCGCAGTACAACGTCACTACCAGGATCCATCGGCTCTGACCTCAGTCGCAGTGCCAGCTCACAAAGTCTACCCAGTCTGACAACGTCAAGATTTGACTGTAAGTATCATTTCAACTTGGTTTGATGTGCCAAACTGCCATGTCAACGCAGTGTTATTACCTGGGACTTATAACACTGGAAAAACTATCTAATCCAGCACTATTTCTAAACTAACATTTTTCTGGTCCCATGAGTATAACTGTATAACGAAACCAAAAAATTTATTAAAAAAATAAAATTTGATCATTGAGAGCTGTTTTTAAATTTGGATTGAATTTTTCTTTTTTTAATCAACCTTGTGAAAGATTTTCCATTCCAACCAGTTCTCCATAACTGATTCACCAAAGGCTGTGGTATGTGCTGTTCTATCTGCGAAAGTGCATATGAAAGATCCCTTGCTGCTTATCAGAAAGAGTAACCTATGTGGCTAAAAGAAATGTGTCAAAATTACCATATGTTTGACATCCAATACCCGATAATAACATAAAAATCACTGTGCCCTAGTGGAGTCGTTAAACAAAACAAACTTTACTCATCTAATTATGCTACTCTATTGAAGACACAGGAGGGGTAGGGTATGCTCGTTTGTGATGTTGATTTTAGAAAATCTTAATTCTAAAATTAAGGCCATTTATGTCATTAACCAAGTGTACCTGAAGTTAAAAAAGTGTCAGCCTTGTGGAAATGTTGAAATATAAATGTGATGAAATTCTGTTGAAGATGAGACAGTGATGGTTAAAATCAACACCAGCTTGGTGGACCAAATGAGTACATTGTATTTGATGTGCATCTCAAGCCTGAAAGAGAAAGAAATTGAATTAATTAGTGTCTGCTATAACAGCCTTACTCTGAACGTGGATGTTAAACACCATGACCTTACCTGAAAGAGAAATTGTAGCATTAACATGATAATAAAATATGACACCTATATATTTGTTAGCAATATAATTAGCTGTGTGATTGCCATGGTCAGATTCCAGTAATCTGTAAAGCAGTGTTTTTATGAAGAGAATTACTGTGAATTGTCAATGGTCCTGTCCACTGGCTCACTAATGGAGGAGTATTTGCTATCCACATTCAAACCTCATCAGTGACAATACATTGAGACACCATCTATTGTTTGAAGTGATTTCTCAGCTTGTACTAACACAATTAACCTGCAGCCTGTACATGCAATTGGCTTGTGTGGAGGAATGCTGTGCTGTTATATTGTTTTGCTTATCTGACAAGACACCTTGCATATCTGCATCACTGTTCCCCCAACCAGCAACAAGCTGGTGCTAATTAATAAGTCTATATACTACTACGTATGTTTTGCTGTGCTGCAGTTGTGTGTGCTAAAGAGCTCGCAGAAAGAGCAGCCATGCTTGTGTTTCCTACACTGGGTAAGATGGTGTACCTGTCATGGCATTTATGATTTAATATTAAATATACATGTGCTAGGAATTTAGTTTTATTATTAAATATATATTTGCTAGATATTTGGTTTTATTATTAAATATACATTTGCTAGGAATTTGGTTATATTATTATTAAATAAACATGATTTTGCTAGAAATTTGGGTTTTATTTTTATTAAGTACCGGTATACATTATTTTGATAGGAATTTGGTTATATGTAATTTTGCTAGAAATTTGGGCTTTATTATTATTAAATATACATGATTTAGCTAGGATAGTTTAATTTTTATTAAATGAAAAAAGGATCAACATGCAGATTTAGTTATTGATTTACTAGTAGTTGAAATTAGATTTCTCCAGTGTTGAATTTGTTAATATGTTGTGTCTTAACAGTGAGTGCTTAGCCAATACATGTATGGCATCCACAGAAAATTTATATTAAATATTTTTTATCAAAACATTTTATGAAATAAATCAGGTAGTTTGCATAATATATTGCATGTCAGGCTTTAATTGACTTGTATGAATTTGCTACTTTGAATATGTCATGTTTAATATTAAATATGATCAACCCCTTTTCCAAATCAATTCATTAATAGATTTAATGAAACTAATTGTTAAAATCAGTTAATGGGACAGCATAATGTAAAAAATGCTCTGAATGGGTTTTTTTTATTACTAATTATTAATCAAACCTAGAAGTGGTAATAAGAATTGCTTGTCAATTTGTGCTAACACTATTTTAATATTAAAATTAGATTAACTATTAACATAACATTGGGGTAATGTAAATTATGATAATTGTGATACCTAAAACATGAATTATCAATAAAAAATAATTGAATGAATTTTATTTTTTAATGAGCTGTTATTTCATTTTTTTGTGCTAGTATTAAGGATTGTATTGATCAAACAAGTGAAACATGTCACTGTATTTTGTAATCAATGATTTTTTCTCTACGTAATGATATTCTGTTGGTTGGAGCAGTGCTATTGATTCGGGGAGTGAGTAAAACCTGCAATGGGGCTGCGCAGCCCGTCTTTGTGTTGAGGTCATTCAGCCTGACGATGGATGGATGTCCGCATCTCTACACCATTATGTGGACACACTTGTGTTAGAGTAATAATTTCAAGGTGTTTGCTGCACTGAAAGCATGTGGGAGAAAGGTATTGTAGGAGCTGAACAGACAAGTCAGCGGGTTGATGCATTATGAGTAATGTATTGTTGTTGTCAGCTGGTTGTAGTGTGCAGTCACTTTCTATCTGCAAGTTTACTCTGTAGATTAGATTCACTAGGCTTCACTGATCACTGATGTTACTGTGATCATTGTGAGTGTTATACTGTGCAGTCACTTTCTATCCTAAGGTCAGGTCATGTTGTTTAACATCTACATTGAGAGCCAGACTGTTATAGCAAATGCCAACTTTCTATCTGCAAGTTTACTCTATCTGAGTTTAGCTTCACTATGCTTCACTGATGTTATAGTGGACTGTCTAAACCGGATCCTTATGGGACCAGAAAAATATGCTGGTTTAGACAGTGTATTTAGTGTTATAAGTCAATTTGGGACTGAAAAAAATTAATCCTGTAGACATATTTCTGGATTAGACAGATGCCGGTTTGGACAGAGTGCTCTGTACTTGGATCATTATGAGTAGTATATTTTATACAGTGCAGTCACTTTCTATCTGCAAGTTTACTATATATGTAACTTCACTAGGCTTCACTGATGTTACTTTGATCAGATTGTGAGCACCCAGCCATGAACAGAATTGTTTTTACAGCATTAATTCACTTTCTCTAGTTACAGTTGGTCATGTAACAGTCCTGAATATCCTTAATGCATTCACCAGTCATCAACAATTATACATTGTGTTATATCTTTTGTTGACTTTGTAAAGCATGGCAATTTCATAGAGATAGGTTCCTTAGTTAAACCAACAGACCAACAGTTCTGTATGCACCGTAGTTCCTGTAAATGATTGTGCATATTGTGCCTGTTGTAAGCCCAGAGATCTGGTTTTCCTTTGCAAATTGAATTGGTTTTCCATTAGGGTTTTCTTGCTAAAAGTACTGGCTCACAGGGATGCATTTTTCACATCATTTGTCACTCCGCTCGGGCAATGGTGAGGTGCACTGATCAAACAGGATGGCTAAATGTTATTTGGATTTGTCATTTTTGGGTAAAACTTTTTTATTATTTAACTATTTTTATTAAATATATTTTTGTTATTAATGTACTAGTATTGTAGTATGTAGTATAATAAATAATGTGATTGATTAAATGTTATAGTTTGTCACTCACTCATAGCTGGCTGGACATTGAAGTTTGAACAGTGTTTAATGTTGTTGTTTTATTTCAGTGAACATAGAGCAGTCGGATTCCATCAAGGCACAGCGCGATATGTTTGAAGCGCTGAAAGCCCGCAAAGAGGCTCTAGAAGAGGCTTTGAGGAAGAAAACTGAAGAACTTAAATTATTATGCTTCCAGGAAGGGGTAAGTTTGAATTTTTATATATATATTTTCATTATTAATTTGTTTTGGTTGTTCTTAAATAGACATTTGTCCAACTTAGATTCTAACAAATCTCCCTCACCCTCCACTCACCCTTTTCATGTAGTTTTGTAATTTTCTTTTCTTTTTACTTTATTTTTTCATATACATGTATTATTATTCAGTAAATATTTAAAGACATAATATTAAATTATCTGCATTGTAATTTGTCCAAAATAAAATCATTATCATTTGTTATAAAATATAAACGTCACATTTTTAGTCATGCTTATAATGTCATTCTTTACAGTCGTTTGGGTTTATGGCTATCTATACACGTAATTTTCAAACACAACATTACTGACTTGTAACAGGTAACCTAAAAAAAATGATAACAATTTATGCAAAAAGTCTTTTGCCACTGATACGATAAAAATTTCTCGAGTGGCGTCGTTAAATGAAACATTACTTTTTTAGATAACAGTGGAATTTATTGTGACTTTCCTTGTTTCAGGAACTGATAGGTGAACTACCACCTGACACACCCTTGGCTCCAGGAGAGAAGACTCCAACCTTCCGTCGTCGAGTGGGCACGTCCTTCTCTCTATCTGCTAGAGTAGTAGACACGAGTAACCAGGTATTGAAACACAGCAACCATTAGCTCTCTGTCTTGTGAGGCTTTCGTGCCCGCCTTTGAAGCGGTCGGTCACCAGATCGATCCTTCTCAGTGGACCTATCTGCAGTTTTGGCTATTTTCCTTTCCAACCAGTGCTCTACAACTGGTTCATCAAAGGCCGTAGTATGTGCTGTCCTGTCTGTGGGAAAGTTCATATAAAAGATCCCTTGCTGCTTATCGAAAAGAGTAGCCTTTATGGCGGCAGCGGGTTCTCTCTAAAAATGTGTCAAAATTACCATATTAATGATGTACCATAACCGATGATAAGATAAAAATTGATGTGTTTGAACGGCGTCGTTAAACAAAACAAACTTTACATTTGTGAGGCTTTTGTATGTTTAAACATTTAATCACAGACAATATTTCTTATATAGTTTTATATACACCATCCACTATACATTTATCATACTAGTACATCAAGGAAATAAAAATTAAAACATTTAAAACTAAAGAAATATGCACTCAACAATAATAGTGATACATTGTAGTCACTGAATCTTATCATTTCTGTGAAACTTTACTTTGAAATTATCATTTAATCAATGTACTAAATGTCTAATGTTAGTGTCAATTGTTTAACAAAATCTATCTATGGCATTATGGCTCACCTGTTCACATTTGAGATAATAAATAATTAAGCTGCCTCAATTCTTCACATCTTATTTCCTTTCCTTTTTCAAGGGAAGTAACTTGTTTCAAATTTGTTACAATAAAAATAAATAAAATAAAAACTGACATATCTCGGAAAGAAATTAAGTTTTGTTCCTATTCTGTAATTGAAGAGAAGCTTGCCAGAAACAGTCTGTGAAGTAATTAACTTTCAATAAGATATGTTGCTGAGCTTCAAATAACTAGTCATCTTAGATTACATTATAACAAACATGCATTAAGCGAGACTGGGACAAAAGTAAAATTTTGAATTATTTATCAAAATGTCCGTTATCAAACATTTCTCCAATAATATGTGGAATCCCTGACTGTAGTAATAAATTAAAATTTTGAATTATTTATCAAAGTGTCTGTTATCAAACATTTTAATTTAGAATTATTTATCAAAGTGTCTGTTATCAAACATTTTAATTTAGAATTATTTATCAAAGTGTCTGTTACCAAACATTTTTCAGACACAATAATCTGTGGAATCCCTGACAGTAGTAATAAATAGATAGGTAGGTCCAGACCAAACTGTACCAACGATGACAAATTATGAGACTGGCAAACAGGTTTTGTAAAAAAAAACAGAGATTGGCTTGACAATGTCTGCTTTGTGTTGCAGAATGATGACCAGCTGGCTAAGATGGAGTTGGAGTATGAACTACAAAGCAAGATTACCAGCGCTGCTCATCGCCTCGCCCAGGACAAGTCCGTCTCCAAGTCTGTGCGCAAGCAGCGGCGCCAGTCTTACAACAAATCTCTACTAAAGGTGGGTTTTATTCTTTCAAAAATAATTTTTACTAGTTTTCTCTATTTGTATATTTTTTATTCTTTCAAAAATACTGGAACTAGTTTGTTTTTCTCTATTTGTATATTTTTTATTCTTTCAAAAATACTTGTACTAGTTTTTCTCTATTTGTAGATTTGATATAAAAACGTTTAGCTTTATATTTCTTTTCCAAATTGGCAACATAATGGGGGGTTTTAAATTTAGATATGGTTATTTTAATGTTAGATGTTGAAACCAAAAGTCTTTCTTTCTGAAACTATTGTTAATACCATAAAGAAATAAACATATTTTCAAATAGAGTATGTTTTTAATATTTTGCAAATACAGTTGCATGTTTAGTTATAGTAATATATATAATACAGTGGACTGTCTTAACTGGATCCTTATGGGACCAGAAAAATATGCTGGTTTAGACAGTGCTGGATTAGACAGTTTTTCTAGTATTGGGACGGAAAACTGAATCCTGTTTAGACAGATTTCTGGATTAGACAGATTCCGGTTTGGACAGAGTGCACTGTACTACATTCTAATACAAGATCGTTTCTGTCAAAGTTTACCTGAAATGATCAAGCTTATATGATGAGTATTTCAGAATTAGATTGATGGTGTTCGTATTTGGTTTTCAGTTGAAAGACATGGAAAAGAAGCTGCTAGATTTACGGAAGTATGCGGGGAGGATGGGACTGCGGACGACTGTGCCTACATATGATGGTACGTATCTCCCCCCAGATGAACGTTTGTGTATGTCGTTCAGTGAAGACATGCTCTATTCCGTGCAGCCGGCAGGCGGCAAGTGTAGATCTAGTAACACATGCAGACTGTCATGCTCGTTCCGAGGGCAGTCGTCTGTGAAATTCAGACACCGCTCGTTGTACAGTGCACCCAGTGACAGTTTAGCTGACCAGAGTTTTGTGAGATCTTCGTGGACCCCTGACATTCACAAGCAGCTTGTGGATAACGCGTTCCTCCGAGAGAGTCTAGTGTGAACAGATGAATGAATGTGCTCTATTTATACTAGTCAATGTCTGCTGCTAATTTGTTATTTTGTTTGTGTCTCCTGTTGTTTTGTATTTTATTTTTGAAACTGTGCTTGTATTGTTTTTACGTAGAAGCATGAAAGGACCTATAGTTGTAACCCTGGCATGATTATAGTATTGGCATGATGCTTTATTTTTTCTATGTGACTCTTAGAGTCTTACAGAATGATTTTAACTACAGCAAAATGTTAAATATTTTAATGACAATAAATCTTATAAACTTACAGAATTTGACCCAAATTCTACATGTCAAGATTTTAAGTATTTATTTTACCCGAGTGAAGAAAAATGTATTTATTTTACCCTATCTTGCTTTATACTATACACATGATGCAGATTGTTGGCATGGCTTTGTCTCTGAAATTTGCATGTGTAGAAATGCATTGTTTTTTATTTATTTGCATGCTGCAACATGTTTTACATAGACTGTGTGACACCTTGTTAAATCAATACTCATTCAGGCTACAATTTCTCCCAATCAATACTCTATGAACAGAAGTCTTGTAGACCATGTGTTAAAATACCTGAACAGACAAAAGTTGCCTATGTGGAAGCATAATGTTTACAAGATTGAATTTATTATTCTATCTATCATGTGATGGCAGGCTGTAATCCTGGTTTTATTGAACATTGATGCTTCAAGTCAAGCTGGTTGCCGACAATTTGTTTTCTCACTGTGACCGTTGTCTCTATTCCCCTGTGTGCTATCACTATGCTGATCATTGTTATTCATATCTAACTTTGATCAGTGCATTACTGGAATGAATTCATACATCTTATCTCTTATCTTCACACAAATGTGGCTCAGTCGTTAGCATGCCAACCTTTGAAGTGATCGGTTGTCATATCGATCCTTCTCAGTGGATCCACCTTTGATGGAACAGTCACATATGAATTTTGCTATTAAGTTTTATATTGCAACTATTCATGATGAAATACTGAAAGATTTTTTTGCTAATCTTTTGGGGAAGTGAATAACTTGGGAATAGCGGAATAGTGTATATTCCATCCTATGTAACCCAGTTTAAACATTCCACCAGTCTTCCATGTTGTCCTATATTCTATCATTGGTGATCATTTACATACTGCCATGTTCACATAATTGTGTTGAATCTCTCATTACATTATAACTATATCTGTTACCCTATGTAGAATAATATTCATAATGAATTTTATTGTTATATATTTTTAAAATCCAATATCTTTGTAATAAATTAAAATTGTATAAATTCTTTTCTTTGTGTTTGCTTTTTGTGTTTTATTTTTGCTTTGTATGGCTTGGCTGTTTGCTTTCTATTTTATTAAATTTTATTAGTTATTTTCTTCTTGTTTGCTTCTGTCAAAGAAAAGACTTTAAAAGAATATATTAATAGTAACAATAAATTTTGTTACTTTTAAAACCAATCTTTATTCATATTCTCCATACACAATGGTTTCTCAAAGAAAAGCTCTGAAAGGAAGTTAATGATGTACCGTAGTTGATTGTTTCAAACACCACCATATGTTTCACAGTAGCTCAGTCAGTAACATGTCTTGTCTTTGAAGTGGTTGGTCGCTGGATCAATCTTTATCAGTGGACCTAGCTGCAATTTGGGCTATTTTCCATTCAAATCAGTGCTCCACAACTGGTTTATCAAAGGCTGTGGTATGTGCTGTCCTGTCTATGTGGTGGCAGAGAGTTTCCTCTAAAAGGAAATGTGTCAAAATCACCATATTATATGAATGACGTCCAATAGCCGATGATAAGCTAAAAATCAATGTGTTCCAGTGACATCATTAAACAAAACAAACTTTATTTTTAATCACTTCAGAGCTTTTCTGTAATGATTCCAAAACCTCCACATGCCATATGACCTCCTGACTGGTTTAAACAATCTACAGCTTTAGATATGCTAGTTTTTGTTGTCAAAGCATGTTTATGTATATTGTTATCCCAGTCCTTCTAATAACAGTAGTGTGCATGTTTGAGAAACATATCAACATGATGGTGTGTGTGGTGGTATGTAATGTGCTGTATTAAAGCAATGCATATTAAAACTATTGTTAAATGCCTTAAATATATCTATAGAGATGTCGATTATTAGAGAATCAACAAACTTAATTTACTAATATTGCTATCCCTAAATTGTTTTGATCAGTATATATTATACCATGGATTGTTGTGCATGCCAGTTGTGTATCTTAGTTTGACCATTCATCCATACATCCATACATCCATACATCCATTCATCCATCCATCAATCCATTCACTTATTTATTCATTCACAATTATATTATATCAACCATTTATTTATTTATTCATTCATATATTATATCCATCCTTCCATCCGTCCGTCCATCCATCCATTCATCCGTTGGTTTGAAACAGAATTGGAGTTGATTGCAATCAGTTTTCAGTAGTTGCATTTTGATTTATGATGTTATTTTGTCCAACATGACACAATGATAGTTAAAACTACCAGCAGCTTGATGAGTAATGTAACTGATTTATAATAGGCACATCATGCAGGCAGCCAGTTCATTTGATTGCATTGTTCAATATAATACAGGATGAGGTGTGGGACGTGAAGTTTTGTTTAAAATACATTTTAAAATATGTGGGAGGTTGAGGCAGTTTTGTTTTAAATGTTTGCTCAAATATTTCTAATAGTTTTGTCTGCACATATGACAACTGCATGACTGATGAGCTACAATGTTGAGCTGTGATTTAACCGATAACTACAAAAGTACAAGATCTTTCTCACACACGTAATAACATTTCAACATCACAGATAAAACAGTGGGATGTAGCTCAGTCGGTAGCGTGCAACAACAGGTCCATCAAAGGCCATAGTATGTGCTGTCCTGTCTATGGGAAAGTGCATATACAATATGCCTGGCTGCTTATTGGAAAGAGTAGCCTATGTGGTGGCAGTGGGTTTCCTTTGAAGAAATGTGTCAAAATGACCATATGTATGACGTCCAATAACCAATGATAATATAAAAAATTGATGTGCTCTACAGACATCGTCAAATAAAACAAACTTTACATTTTTACGTTCTCACACACAAAATGACATTTCACTATCACACATATAACAGTTTTGTCTGGAATGAGATTTAATAATGTTTGGAATTTCAGGAATTGAAACTATCTTAGTCACCAACATCCAGATATGTTTAGGAATTACTTTGTACAAGTTACAACATGCAACAGTGATGTCATAGCATAGTCATCCAACACATACATTAGTTGATACACCAACGTCCAGCATGCTCTTGTGATGAACTTTCTAATACTGGCTCATATGCATGTCTTGACAGAATTGCACATCAGCTTGTAATGGTAATGCTGTTGTTACATGGCTTGCAGTCCTAGTCAAGTCAAGTTTAATGTCTATGTTCAGAGCCAGGCTGTTATAGCAGACACCTCTCCTGGTCGCAGTTTATGGTTTTATCCATCCACCGTGTCTGGGACAGGAAGGGGGGGTATGGAGAAGAGGGGGCACAGTCACTCTAACAGAAACTTTTCCCGGTAGCCCAGTCTTCTGACAGGAGTGTGGGTTGCAGTCCTGTAATTGTCTTGCTAATACAGCTGTTGACAGAACTGCACATTATATTGTAATGGTAATGCTGTAATCCTGTGAAGAGCTGAACATCTGTCAGTATACATACTACACAACCTAACAACATGATGCAATACAATGAATGATGGGTGCAATATTGCTGAGTGCATGTTCACCCAATAGACACACTGATGCCAATGCAGCAGAACATATGTCAACTCATGAGTAAAGTAAAGTTTGTT
Source organism: Cyathermia naticoides (assembly GCA_033042655.1). NCBI lineage: Eukaryota > Metazoa > Mollusca > Gastropoda > Neomphalida > Neomphalidae > Cyathermia > Cyathermia naticoides. The sequence goes on along the minus strand of JAUTWP010181587.1, from coordinate 1,690 downwards.
TTCTTTAATGACTACACTGGAACATTGATTTTTATCTTATCATCGGTTATTGGACGTCATTCATGTGGTCATTTTGACACATAGGCTACTCTTTTTGATAAGCAGCAAGGGATCTTTTATATGCACTTTTCCAGACAGAACAGCACATACCATGGTCTTTGATGAACCAGTTGTGGATCACTGGTTGGAACAGAAAATAGCCCAAACTGCAGTTGGGTCCTCTGAGAAGGATCAATCTGACGACCGATCACTTTAAAGGCGGGCACACTACTGACTGAACCATCCCTCTCCCTTGATTATATATAGAATGAGTTTCACAATAGTTATATGATCTGACTGAAATGTTGGGTTCAGTTGCCACCTGAGACATTATCATATTTTTAATTCAGTTACATGTACCAATGTAGTATATAAACACATCTAATGTGTGTTTTTCTGTACACTATTAAAGTAGTTGGAACAGGAAATTACATTGTGAGTTCTCTGAGATGAATTGACCAATGCTATTTCATCCCAGCACATTGATTTTTATCTTATCATCGGCTATTGGACATCATTCATGTGGTCATTTTGACACATTTCTTTTAGAGAAAACCTACTGCCACCACATAGGCTTCAGACAGGAGAGCACATACCAGGGCCTTTGAATCAGTTGTAGACCACTGGTTAAAACATAAAAAAGCCCCAAACTGCAACTGGAGCCACTAAGAAGGATGATCAATCCGATGACCAACCACTTCACAGGCAGACATGCTACTGTTTGAGCTATCTCCCACTGCACATGGCAGTAGAGTCAGTGGTAAAGTAAAGTTTGTTTTATTTAATGACGCCACTGGAGCACATTGTTTTTATCTTATCAGCGGCTATTGGACGTCATTCATATGGTCATTTTGACACACATGGAATGGAAAATAGCCCAAACTGCAGATGGGTCCACTGAGAAGGATTGATCCCATGATCAACCACTTCACAGGTGGACATGCTACTGAATGAGCTACCTCCCACTTCACATGGCAGTAGAGTCAGTGGTATTGTGTGTTTCAAGAAAAGCTGTCATCATGTATTGGAGTGAAAGTTGGTGCAGCACATTTAATTCTGTCTTGGGTATTCTGAGATTACATATTCTCATTAGATGTTTTCAGTTTAGCTCTGCACATAACCACTCTTATTAGTAAGCTGCCATTGTCAGAATTTTCCTTATTATTATGCCGCCATTGTCAGAATTTTCCTTTTTATTATGCCAACATTGTCAAAATTTTCCTTATTATTCTTTTTTCTTATTTTCTTCAGTCTGATAATGTCGTTTTCCATAGGGTGTAATTAATGTATTTGCCAGACATTCCAAACTAATTTCAAACAGGGTATTTTGTTACATCAATAGCAGTTTTTTTCCCACTAACACGTGCCTGCATGAAAGGACAAGAACTTGTTTAACAACAAATAACCTATAACCTACATGTAATTAAGTGTCTAATCACTATATTTTCTTATAAGATTGCAAGAAATAATTAAACCCAGGTGTGCTCATCAGTTTCCTCCTTTATTACTAAATTACTTCACCTCTTATAATCACCTTCCATAGACAGACATTTGATCTTATAGCCATTAATAAGTATTTATCCTGCAAACAGCGTTTGTAGTGACATAATATGGGGGTAGAATAAAGCAAAGGTTTATTCGGTTAGTGACA
>JAUTWP010181476.1:0-18188 GCA_033042655.1 Cyathermia naticoides | reverse complement strand
AATTTCATTAAATAACAAAATGTGTTTGATTGGTACACTGAAAATTGTCGCATATATGATTGGCAGACCAGTGGGCGAGAATATGATATCTGATTGGCACACAGAAAGTAACAGTTGTCAATACTTCTAGTTCTACATAATTATGTATTAGCAGATATTAACTGTCTAGAGGTGTGGATATTATTCATACTGGCGTGTCGGCGATTTAGTTTATTTGTTCCTGCAGACAGTATCACACATCAAATTCAAAGAAGAAAGAAAAGAATTTTGTTAAACAAACTCGCTTAGAAGTTAGAACTTTTCTAATATATTTTCCTATTTATGATAGGAAGTTATGTGGAGAAAATCATTCTGTAGATTAACTTTGCCCATTATTTTAAACTTTTTATTTGTATCTGAACTTTAAAAAAATAAAATAAAAATCGTGCAAACACTAAAACCAGACGAACGTCAAATGGGTTGTCTAAAAAATTCATATTTTATGCCCTGTGACCATATGAATGACGTGCAATAACCGATGATAAGATAAAAATCAAGTGTTCCAATGGCGTTGTTAAACAAAACAAACTTTACTTTTTTATTATTTATATCATCCGATTACTAGTTTTCGATCCTTCTCAGTAGACCCAGTTGCAGTTTGGGCTATTTCCCATTCCAACCAGTTGTCCACAACTGGTTTATCATAGGCTGTGGTATGTACTGTTCTGTCTATGGAAAAGTGTATATAAAAGATCCCTTGTTGCTTATCGAAAAGAGTAGACTGTGGCGGCAGCGGCTTTTCTTCTAAAAAGTGTGTCAAAATGACCATATGACCAAATTTTATGCCCTGTGAACATATGAATGACGTCCAATAACCGATGATAAGATAAAAATCAATGTGTTCCAGTGGCGTCGTTAAACAAAACAAACTTTACTTTTACTAGTTTTCGAACGGATAAGCGTGGATTGCAGATTTCGTGAAATATACAAATTTTTTATTGAAACTTTAAATTGTTTTTCTTAACTGTAAACTAAGTATTTAATCCATGAAATAAAAGAACATCCTCGGTAGCACGTATGGCCATCATTACAAAGCTTGTCAACTTCCGGTAGCCAAATGTTACAACATTAGTTTTCATTTTTTAAATAAATTGACAGTAGTTACCTCCCTTAGGTATTGTAGACTGCTAGTATAATTAGTAAACACAGCAGACGTCGCTTCCCAAATTTACTTTCGAAACCCGCCATCCAAAAGTCCACAATTCTCTCCATCAAAACAATTGGACAAACAATTTCAAATTCGGCATAATTCTCTTATAGAATTCAAAAAGCAGTTGCATCATCACCCACACTCCAGTTGCAAGACTGGGCTAGCGGAAACTCACTGGTTTTCGTTAGTGTGACCATGCTCCCCCACCTTGTTCTGCAAGAAATCCTGAACAAAACGGCTGTTTGATTTTGAAAACTAATGATCAGACGATAAATTATAATTTAAATACATTTTAATTTACAATTTTACTGACTGTTATTTACTTTATTAAATGATAATATCATAATTATGTTAACTTAAATCTGTTACTACATGATTTAGATATCATTTAATATTGACATAAAAGTTCGCTGTCAAGCCACTAAACGTCTAAAGCACATTGATTTTTATCTTATCATCGTCTGTTCAGCCTATTGGACGTCAAACATACGGTCATTCTGACACATTTCATTACCAGCTGCTGCCACATGGGCTACTCTTTTCAATAAGCTGCAAGGGGTCTTATAATGCACTTTCCCACAGACATGACAGCACATACCACAGGTTTTGGTGGACCACTGGTTGGAATGGAAAATAGCCCAAACTGCAGATGCTTCCATTGAGAAAGATCGATCCAATGACTTATCGCTTCACAGTTGGATACGCTACAGATTAAGCTATGTCCTACTCTCCATGCTCACAGTAACTAACAATTTCGATTATGGGGCGCCTAGGCCCGTGTCAATTGATGTATTCTCGGCACTCGCATAGTTGAATCCAATGTTTTCAAGGTCAAAGTGTGCGTCATTAATTGGACATGGATTGATTCGGTAAGTCCATTCCTCAGTGTGGACTGCCCCAACTACAACTACAACCAACAACAATAACACTTTTTCAATGATGTAATTTTAGATTAAGTAATGAACCCTACCAAAACTACCCCACACCCCCTCTGCTTAAATTCCTGGACCTGTCTTCAGCTTTCACCAGAGGACAACCATACCCACTCTAAACATTTGATAAAAAAAATAGTTTTAATTGAAATGTAGAACTGAATATTTTCATTTCTAATGTCAATTGTGAATACTAGTATGTATACATATTATTATAAATTATAAAAAATAATATTTTATAATTAAATTATCTGTTTTTTTTTAATTTTTTAGTATGAAGCACCTTTTAATCTGTTAGTAAACTGTTTTGGATGGACAGAGATTGCTCTCATTGTGGATGTCATCACACGGACATCAAGTTCAAGTCACAGTTAAGAAGAAAAAGACATTTAGTAAACAAGGTCCTTGAGAAAGGTAAAAATATCTAGATTAGTTATTTAATTTTCAGTGTGGCTGCAATGGATTTCCTCTAAACAAAATGTGTCAAAATTACCATGTGTATGACATCCAATAGCTGATAAGATAAAAATCATTGTACTCCAGTGGCGTTAAATAAAACAAACTTTTTATTTTTCAATACTGGTTTTCTATGAAGTGAATTTTATGACCTGGAGAATATATGTACAGAATATGTGTATATTCACAACTGGTTCATCAAATGCCGTGGTATGTACTGTTCTGTCTATGGAAAAGTGCATGTAAAAGATTCCTTGCTGCTTATCAAAAAGAGTAGCCTATGTGGCGGCAGTGGGTTTCCTTTAAAAAGTGTGTCAAAATTACCATAAGAATGATGTCCAATAACCGATGATAAGATAAAAGTCTATGTGTTCCAGTGGCGTCGTTAAATAAAACAAACTTTACTTTACTTTTATGACCTGGAGAATATATACAGAATATGTGTATGACAACGTAATGTATTATAATAGTAACATGACATGAACTTGTCTGATGTCACCACAAGTTACATTGTTCTACTTAAAATATTTGTTTATCTTCATACATAAACAGCAAGTTGAAAATGTTTGTCTTATCATTTAGCTTTGTTTTTGCAGAGATTGGACAAAGCAATATCAAATGGTTTGATGAGCTGACTGAAGAAAGCATACAAAGAAGATGTTCTACGACACAGGTGAAAACAGCGGCTACATCAAATATGTGTGTAGAGAATTCTCCAGCACCAACTCGACACCCAGCAGAACTGCTACACGGTTTGTACAAGTATTTCTTACTATCTAGAAATGTGTTATTCTGCATCTTTTTGTGAGTGGCATCAAGATAGATATTCTTTATTTCATCTTTAATTGAATATTAATAACAATGACAAATTTAAATTACTAAACAGCAAACAGGGTTCCCATTCTTCATAGAAAACTTGGAAATATTAGAAAATCAGAGTTATGTTTTACAATACTTATTAAATGTTATAGAATCCATGTCTATTGTTCCTATGCAAATAAGTAATTTTTTCAATGTTTAGGTTTGACCCCTGGAGGTGGAAGCCTTACGCCACTGAGTAGCTGGGCATTACTTGCAACTCAAGATGTGATCACACCCAAATTATACCGTCCTGTGCTGGGTATCAGGTAATATTAATAACATTAATAACTTCACTAACGTTTATCATATCAGCACTCAGAAATAAAAACTGTTTTGTCACAGCCTTTTGTTTCCAACATAACATTATAAATAAATAAATAATACACACAAAAAAGTACACAGAAGGATATGGCACAATTTAAAAAAGTATTTCAAAATTCATGACAAGACCTTTAATCTGCAACTAAATTACTGTGGACAGATTTTATCCAAAGTTACAGTAGCTGGATGGGACTTTCAATACGTGTTGGTTTACACAAAATCCAGATTAGACAAATTCTGGTTTAGACAGAGACACTGTACATGAAACCAATGCTCAAGTCTGTGGGATAAACTGAAAACCATTTTATCTATCGTATTCATATTAAAAAATAAATTGTATCTAATATAATCTCTTTCCATTCTTAGTCCAGCATTTGTCTCAACACCAAAACCCAACAACAATGTGAAATCTTGTACAGATATCAGCAAAGAACTTGGATTGGACAATTCTTCTATATCATGGACAAGCTCCATGGCAACACCATGTCTAAAGAATGACACAGTGTATCTTGATGATGGTAATTCATGTTTTAGATTGTCTGATACCAGGATGCAATACAGGACTCAAATTTAAGAACCAATAACCCACAGCCATTTTGAAAAATGTTTGCTGTGGGTAAAAGACTTACTGATGGCAATTTTGATTCGACCTATGGCAATTTGTTAAAACTTTACTTTTACAACAAATAAAAGTTAAAGAAGAGATGTTACCAATGATGAAAAAATCTCACCAGTGAAGCACCTTGCCTATGGCAATTTATAGAAAACCAGTTGCAATTGTTGGCCATGCCGCCGTTAAATTTGATGCTTGCAGTATATTGTTACGTCATAAATCTGGCATATTTGAGTTTTAGAATGAGTGAGTGAATACCTTCATCAATGTATTGTATTTTAGTGTTAGGTTCTGCAGATTTATTTCTTAAAAATAAATGTCAATGCTAGCCAGTTATTTTGATGCTACTATCAATTTAATTTAGGAAAATATTCCATACATCCATGAACAGGGTAAAACATGTGCACCAGTGGCATCATTAAACAAAACAAACTTTACTTTTTATTCCATCTTTAATAAGATCAACTTACACTGTTGAAGAAAGCTATGTGTCCCAACAGTTGTATGAAGTAGCCTGTGTTCTGTTTATTAAAATAATTATTTGTATAGTCATCTGGCTTTGTACTCTCATTTTATTAAAGTGGTTTTGTTTTTCAGATATAGAAGACAATAGTGAATATAAAGCTGATTTTGCCATAAGAATCAAGGTTAATTTTATTTATCATAATATTACATTTTCATACTCAGACGATGTAATGATTAATCAATGTACAATGTACAGAACTGTAGTTAAACATTTCTTACTTTACTTTATTCCATAAGTTATTCTTGTGTTATAAAACAATTTGAGACTAGATCAGTATGATTTGTACAGTGCACAATACCTATGGAGCTCAATCAGTAGCGTGTCCGTCTTTGAAGCGGTTGGTCATCGGATCGATCATTCTCATTGGAACCAGTTGCAGTTTGAGCTATGGTTCATCAAATGTGCTGTCCTGTCTGGGGGAAAATGTATATAAAAGACTCCTTACTGTTTATCGGAAATAGTAGCCTATCTGGCAGTAGTAGGTTTCCTCTAAAGAAATGTGTCAGAATGACCATATACATGATAAAAATCAATGTGCTCTAGTGGCGCACTTAAATAAAACAAACTTTAATACTTACTGTTTGTATTGTACAGCTATATTATAGTACATCAGACATTGATAGTGATGTGTTTCAAAATAATTTAATTTTTACCACAGCATAACATGCAATAGCTGATTTTATTTTTGTGAAAAAACTATTTCTTATTGTTAACATTACTTATTGTATATTCCTCTTTGTTTAGGGATTTCCTAGAGTTCTGTTCACGCCAGATCGGGCAGGGTGTGATTCTGAAGACTTTGGTCACATGCTTGAAGTTACTGGAGATGACGATACCTTGGCTGAGTGTGTCTCCCCAGACTCCGGTTTTCTTACAGATAGGGATCTCAACAGTGGAACTTCAAAAGCTACACCAAATAAGAAACCAGCCAGTCAAACAAACGCTTCACCAATTGTTAGGAGAGCTAACAAAAGATTATCACTTGGAACTAAAAGTAATTTAGGGCAGGCTTGTATGACTCCGGATAAACTGGATGTAGGTGAGATTACAGATAACAGAGGAGAGATGATTGTAGATGTGCAAAGTGACACGGATGTCAAAGAAGATGACATATGTGACACACAAAGCTGTGCCATGTTAAGTCCAAGCAGCACAAACTCTGTCATTGTGTCGGCGTTGTCTCCATTCTTTGACAGTCCTACATCAGAACAAGAGAAAAGACGAGCAGCTCCTAAAGGTGTGAAACGAAAAGCTGAAGAAATGATATCCCTGGACGATGAGCTGAGAATGTCGTCTAGCTCTGGATCGTCACAGTCTCTCAGTCCGCAAGGACCTCCATCGATTCTCTCCTCCACCACAAAGCGTATGGCAAGCGAGAGAAAACGTGTCAGATTTGCTGCAGACGTAGAAAAATCTGACAAAAATAGCCGCTTGCTGAGAAAGCGAAAATCCTGCAGCAAGGATGATACCGAGACTGTTAAGAAAACACAACATCAGAATGTGTCGAGTTCTGCTTTGTCACTCAATACCAGCTCAACCTGTGATTTAGCAATGAAGATAGTAAACCTTAATATAAACAACTCCTGTGAAGGAGGGACAAATGAATCCTCTGCAGATATTTCAGATGACTGGACCAATGAGATCGTGCTAGATTTTAAATCTATTGTTGATAATTCCAAGAACTTTAGGCTTGGAGAAAATGAAGATAATACTAATACAAAAGAAAGTCTTATGGGTGAAGATAAGATTACTGAAGTTAAATTGTGCACTGATCTTCAGAAGAAAAACAAAAATCCTAAGACTATGATATTGGAGTCTCGGCTAAGTGTTAAACCTGTCAATGATTGCTTGCAAGCTAATACTACAGTGACAGATTCTAATACTCTGAAACGTACTACCAGTGATGAATTGTTCTCTCAAGTGTCACCATCTGCTTGGAAGGAAATGTGTCTGGCTGCTAATAAAGAGACAAACCTCTCATCAAGTGAAATATCAGAGACTCATCATTCTCAATATAAATCTGTGAACCTTTCAACCACAGTTCTTGATACAGGACATGAAATATCAGAGACTCATCTTTCTCAAAGTAAATCTGTTCATTCTGTTAACCTTTCAAACACCGTTCTTGATAAAGGACATGCAAAATCAGATCTCTGCAAACATATATCTGAAAGTGAGAAACCTCTAGATTTAAAACCAAAGGGGCAGGCAAATGTCGAAGTTAAAAAGACAGGAATACTCTTTAAGCCTCGTAAATTTTTATATCCGTCTGGCAGTCAAATTAGTAGTGTAAGTCCACAGCGTATATTTAATTTTCACAACCTCAAACAAGAGACAAATAGAAATGCTGATGATGTGAATCCTAGCACTGAGGATAAAGATGACAAACAGAATGAGGAGAAAGCTATGGTACAAGAGAAAACAACTGACAATGTCTCCTGTGTGGATGAGATAGATTTGAAACGAGGTTTACCTAGAGCTAATGGACATGATGATGTGATTAAGCTAAAGAAAACTGAACAGCATTTCTCACCTGTCAAACCTCAGCCAAAGAGAAGAAACAGTATGGGTAAGAAACTGACATACAATAATCAATATGATAAATTTATATTATCTAGAACTAAAAAAAATTGTGTGATTCTGGGCACCCAACTCTATCTAAACTGAATAGTTATACCATTGTTATTAGATTTCTATGCAACAATCAGAGTGTCATGTCTGTAATAGCCTACTGTATTTGTCATAATAGTTCTTTTAATAATCAAAAGGGGATTTTTTATCTATTTAAATAGTTTTTTCATTGAAAATAAATTTTCCAAATTTCCTACAGATTCATCATCAGTCGCAAATGGGTGAAAGATTCTCGCTGCGACATTAAACTAAATATTCACTCATTCATTACAGATTCTTCAAAAATACTCAACTTAATGACTGCTTTTTCACTTCAGTTCTGAAATTTCCCTTTATACACTGTCAATTGTTTCTATTATCATAAATAATTGGAATGTATTTTTTATATTCTTTCAGATAAAAATAAAATGTAAAATTCACTAGTCATATGGAGGATGAAATGTTATATTTTGTTTTAGGATTTACAAAGTTTTCTGAGATGTTTGCTGGTGAGATGTCAGAGACAGATGGTGATACAAAGGAGATACGCAGACCACTCAAAACACTGGACAGTCAGGTACTGTTTGGTAATTTCAAAGCTCTATTTAATAACAAAAAACTCCATTGAAAGGAATTGAACGTTTGTATGAAAGTCCATATTTTTTTGAACTACAGGCACACTTCATATTTTAATGATAATTTTCATACAATTACACCAGAAATGATGTTCATGATATCCTTTAAACACATTAAAGTTTAAACACAATATCACACAATATCTATTATACACTTGAAATGATTACAATTCTAAGGTACAAGGAACTTGTCAGGGAAGATGTTGTTCAGTATCACTATCCTGTCTGGAATTACTATGCATGTTTCTAAGATCACTACACAATTCTAAAAGTAAAACTATACACAATAAGTATTTGCTAATCTGCTATAACAGCCTGGCTCTGAACTTAGACGTTAAGCACCATGAACTGATTTAATCAATTTATAATTTTTGATAATCAATATTTCTAAAACAAAATGTTCCCTGCAAAATTTTTAATTTATCTTTCAGTTTTACACTTTTAATGCATGTAATTTGTTTGACTTGTTTTTTCAGATTGCATCAAAAGGTAAATCTCCGATTCATCAATGCCACTCTGACCCAGATGCTTGTTCAGTAAAACAAGATGTGTGTTTGAAAAGTGAAAAGCTCGAGGAAAAGAATGACTTTGTAGAATATAAGACTGCATGTGTTGAGATGATCAGGTCAAGCGTCAATATGTTGTCCACTGTTGAACTGTATAGCAGTGAGGAACCCGAAGAGAAGAATGACTATGATTTTGACATGAGCACACAGGATGTGGAAAACTTCGTCAAGGATGCATTTTTAGATGATATGGAATTTTCACAGATCTCTTCAAAGGATTCGAATAGCACTGTTAATAAGGAGAGTGTTTCCAGAGAAACATTTTCTCACAAAACTTACACAGATAATCTTTTCAATAAGAAATCTCCAGGTGGAACCTGTTTAAGCAAGGATGTGGAATCAACTGATAAACATTCTCATAACAATGTTGATAGATTGAAGCTTTCTTTTTCAGTCGTCCAAGCTGGAGATAAAAATGTGGAAAACGTCAAATCTTATTTTCATGTCATTGATGATGAGATTTCTGTTAAGTTTGACGCAGTCCATAAATCTGAATATTTGTCTACTGTGAATGAGAAAAACAGTGATGATATTTGTAAAGTGGATACAGCAGATCTTTCTACAAAAGCATCAACATCGATTTCTAATTCAAATTATAAACATACCAAGTCCAATGGAGATGTGTTGCAAATGGATGAGATTTTACCAGACAGAGCAAAAGATAAACTCGGATTTCTGAATTGTGGAGGTTCAAGTGAAATTTCATTTCCTTCATTTGCCACAGCCAGTGGTAAGGGTGTGAAGTTCAATAAAACAGCATTACAGAAAGCTCAAAGTTTGCTAGAATTTGAAGATGATGAACTAAAATCTCTGACCTATACAAACCAAAATGAAACATATCCTTCGTTTACCACGGCTAGTGGTAGAGGTGTGAAGTTAAATAAAACTGCATTACAGAAAGCTCAAACTTTATTAGAGTGTGAAGATAAAGAACTAAAATCTCTGAACTGTATTAACGAATGTGAAACATTTCCTTCGTTTACCACGGCTAGTGGTAGAGGTGTGAAGTTCAATAAAACTGCATTGCAGAAAGCTCAAAGTTTATTAGAGTGTGAAGATAAAGATTTGAAATCTCGGAGCTGTACTAATGAACATGAAACAATTCCTTCGTTTACCACAGCTAGTGGAAGAGGGGTGAAGTTCAATAAAACTGCATTGCAGAAAGCTCAAACTTTATTAGAATGTGAAGATAAAGAACTAAAATCTGTGAACTATAATAACGAAGAAACATTTCCTTCGTTCACCACAGCTGGTGGTAAGGGTGTGAAGTTCAATAAAACTGCAATACAGAAAGCTCAGGCTTTGTTAGAGTGTGAAGATAAAGGACTAAAATCTTTGAACTATACTAACGAAAGTGAAACAATTCCTTCGTTTACCACAGCTAGTGGAAGAGGGGTGAAGTTCAATAAAACTGCAATACAGAAAGCTCAGACTTTATTAGAGTGTGAAGATGATGAACTGAGATTGCTGACAAGTATTGACAAGAAAGAAACTCCTTCGTTTACTACAGCTAGTGATAGTGGTACGAAGAATAACAAAACAGTGATGCAGAAAACACAAGATTGTTTAGGTGGTGAACAAGATGAAATTGGACCTTTAAAATGTGAAAATTCAAATGTAATAGTTTATCCTTCATTCAGCACAGCAAGTGGTAAAGGTATGAAGTGTAACCAAAGTGCTTTAAATAAAGCACAAGCATTGTTAACCCTTGATGATGACATGGCACCTTTGAAACCATCCGATTATCTTTCCTCGTTCTCTAAAGCAAATGGTGAACAGGTGAAAGTGAATGATGACTCACTTAGTAAGACACTGCCACCATTTCATTCTGAAGGTGATGTTTGTATGGACAGGCCAGCAGTAAAACACCAACTTGATAGCAAACAAAGTAATGGTCAAACTGATTCAGAATCTGATAATAAAATCAGAAAGGTTTCTATTGATAAGAAGTTTATAAATGAGAGAGAAGCATTGATAATGTTAGAGTCTAATGATGGAAAGATTGCTCAGTTTAATGCATCGGAGACAAACACAGCTGATAACTTTGAAGAAATGCTTGATAGCATTCTCACCAGTAAAAAGAAGAGTGCCAAGGTAAAAGAAAACGTAATCTCCATGTCAAAAGTGAACACTACAGGAATAAAGCCTGGTTTTCAAACTGGATTTGGAACTCTAAATATGAAAACCAGTTCTTATAAAACTACTAACCCAATGTTGAAGCCAAAAGGATTTAGACCTTTCAAAAAACCAAAGCTAATTGCAAAAGTGAAAACATCTGAACTCAATCCATCAAAATCAAATATTAATCAAAGCAGTGATGACAAAGATCAAGATTGTCGGAGTCCTAAACAGTTACAGAATGTTAAGCTAGAAAATAAAGAAAGTACGAATACAGATGAAACTGAGATGAGTGAAATAATGCTTAATGAATTTTGTCATGATATATTTTCACAATGTGCAAGTCAACAATTATCTCCACAAAATGATAAACTTACTGAAGATGAATCAACTTTCAGTGATGTAGAGAGTGTGCTGGAGAAAAGTGATATAGCTTGTCCACAAACTAACTTCAATGTAATACAAAAGACAACCATTTCTGTTAGCCATTCTGAAGACGTGTTTCAGTCTGTGTTGAATACACAAGTGGTAGACAACGTGAGGAAATGTAATCTAACGGAAAATGTTGATACACAAGGTAAAGCTGAAGCTAAGACAGGCTCAAAACTACATGAAGGACAAATGTCAGAAGTAGATTGTTTTCTTGGTCAAGGATTTCAGATGGCCTCTGGTAAAAAGATTCATGTTTCAGAAAATGCTATACTGAAAGCTAACAAAATTCTATCTGACAAGAATGAATCTCACGTGGAAGCATTTGCAGAGTCAGAATCTTTGAATTTAGAGGAGAATGATTGTTTAAGTAGACAAAGGTGTACTGTAAGCAGAGGGACCCGCAATGAGATGCTAAATGAAATAGAAGAAATGCAAACATCTAGTTTACCTTTAGAAATGAGTGAATCTGTTTCTGTGAGGACATGTACTGACTTTCATAAAGAATTATCTACAAACCAACTATCTACCACAGAAGAGAAATCTCAATTACATCTGCATCCTCTTCTTTTAGATGATACACTGTTTGAGGATGACATGAGTAATGATTCTGAGAACAGGACTAAAGCTAAGGAACACTTACTGAAGACAGAAGAACATCACATACCTAATTCAGATAGTTCATACCAACCAAATGAACAAGATTTTGCATACAGTGCTGTTAAGAATACATCTAAAACCTATTGTAGTTTATCTAATAAACCACATTTGTCTAGGACAAACTCAAAAGATGAATCTAATGCATCATCATGTGATGTTTCTGAAGAAGTATCATCAAATATGAAAGTTCAATTGGTTCCAGTCATAGCTATCGATCCTTTAGTTTCAGAAGAATTGAGTGAACTGATCAGTATACCAGAAAGAGAAAAAGAGCCTGTAGAGCAGTCTGGAGAAGATACATCAGTTTCATTGGCTGCTAATGATGCTAAGAGAAAAGGATCTTGTATGTTTCAAACTGCTTCTGGCAGGTCGGTTGATATATCTAAAAAGGCTTTGGAACATGCTAAATCTCTCTGGGAAAAAGATTTAACTGTAAACACAAGTAATAATAGTCTAGCAAAAGAATCTGTAAGTGGTTCAAAAGATGAAGTGGATCATGTGTTAGATTGGGAGAATGAAGATATGGATGTCTCTGCATTCACTGAGAATGATAATACAAATGTTCAGGATTTTCATGCCTCATCAAACAAACAGGTCGATATTAATGAAAGTGTTGTACAACATATAAAACCGCTGAAACAAAAGGAACCTAGTCTCTCAGTGAATAAATCCAATGAATGTAATCTTTTTCAAACAGCATTGGGCAAAACTGTTGGTATATCAAAGATTGCATTAGAACATGCAAGATCTACGTGGAATGATGAATCTAGTGAACGTCTAAGTAGTGAAATCCCTAATGTAAGAGCAGGACTTTTCCAAACAGCATCAGGCAAGGATGTTAATGTATCTAAAACTTCACTGAGTCATGCCAAGTCTTTATGGGAAGGAGACTGTTCTTCTGATCTTGGAGAAAAAGAACCTGGTAAAGGATCTTGCATGTTTAAAACAGCACTGGGTAAAACTGTTGATGTATCTAGAGCATCACTGAGTCATGCCAAGTCGTTATGGGAAGAAGACTGTTCTTCTGATCTTGGAGAAAAAGAACCTGATAAAGGATCTTGCATGTTTCAAACAGCACTGAGTAAAACTGTTGATGTATCTGACACTTCACTGGATCATGTGAGATCTACGTGGAATGATGAATCCAGTGAATACACAGGTGTTGAAATCACTAATACAAAGACTGGTCTTTTCCAGACGGCATCAGGTGTTGAAATCACTAATACAAAGACTGGTCTTTTCCAGACAGCATTGGGCAAAGATGTGACTGTATCTAACGCATCGCTGAGCCATGCAAAATCTCTGTGGGAGGGAGATTCGTCTTCTGACATTACTGACAAGGAACCTGGTAACCAACCTTGCATGCTTTTAACGGCTTTGGGCAGTACAGTCAATGTATCAAAAACTGCACTGCACAGAGCTAAATCTTTGTGGAATGAAAATGATAACACTGCTGTGAATCCTACAAATGCTGACAAATCTGGTTTGTTTAAAACAGCTGCAGGAAAATCTGTTGATGTATCTCACAAAGCACTAGCACATGCCAAGCAAGTTTTGAAAGATGAAAATGTTCCATTGTCAGTTGATAACAGCAGACATTCTGCTGTGTTTCAGACAGGTTCTGGGAAGTGTGTTGATGTTTCAGATGAGTCTTTAAATCATGTTTCCAGCATGTTTGATGAACATTCTACATGTAACATTTCAACAGTTGCAGAAAAGAAAAATCTTAACCCCTTTCAGACAGCTTCAGGAAATACAGTGACAATATCTGAAGCTTCTTTAAAACATACAAAGAAAATGTTTGAGGATATTGAAACTAATTCCTGTGTAGTCAATACTTTGTTTGAAACGGAATTGGGAAATGATGCAATCATCAGCAATGAAGCATTGCAACATGCACAGTGTAGATTGAATGAGCATCCAGCATGTGAGATAAACCAGTCAGAAAAAACTGCTGATGACAATGTAGCAATTCCACATCAGAATCAGAATGGAATTAAACTCCAAAAGAAGGAATCTGTTTCTACTGGGAATTTATTCCAAACTGCATCAGGAAAAAATGTTTGTGTGTCTGAAACAGCACTGAACTTTGCAAGATCTTCAATGAATAATGAGTTGAATAAAAACAATGTTAACACTTCATCACCTGATTTTAGTAGTGTCTCAGATGGTAATACTAAAACGTCCAATCATTTGGTGTCAGGAATTGCAGAAAATAAGCATGGCATGTCTAAAGGTTTTCAGTCTGCTTCAGGTAACATTGTTAATGTCACAGAAAAGGCTTTAAAGCATGCAGTAAAGTTTATGAGTGGGGACGAAACTCTAGATTCTACCAGCAATTTTAGTGACTGTCATGATTTAAGTAACTTTGATTTATCTGAATCTAAAACTACTGATAGTTTGAGCTGTGTTCAGAATGTATCAGCTAGTTGTAAAGGTGGATTACCACAAGGCCATGTTCATAGAAGAGACATTCACAGTGCATCAGTGTCTTCAGTATCTAGCTGTAACAACAACTCCAGTAAACAGGTGACATGTGAAAACACAGAACAGTCAGACAGACATGTGATGGACTCTAGAACATCAGAAGAAAGGTCAATGAAGTGCTCTTCTGGTCTGATAGCTCATTCCAGCTTTACTGAAAAGTCGAGTGCACGTTTAACTCATGGTATGTGTTGAGTTTCAGTTTGTAATCTGATACTTTTTTTTATGGTATAATATACTAGGTATATTCTGTAAATGATGATGATATAAAAATGTTTACTATGTTGAATTAATAGTTTACTGTAGAATAATATTGACAAGCAATTCATCATTATGGTCATTTTCAAGATTAAATTACTTAGTCTGTTAAATTTTTATAGTTAAATATATATTTTTTTTTCACTAATTTCAACATGCATGCATAACATGATGTTTACAAAATATACATAATGTTTGAGCTAAACCTTGCAGTGCATTTGCAAGTTAGGTATTTAGTGGCTTTAATTTGATAAAAAAAATCCACAACTTTTTATTAGTATCATAATTATAAGAGTGGAGTAGAAAAACTAAAAGATTTGTAATAATATTTTAATTTATGTAATTTGTTATAAACAGCACTTTGTAGAATAAAACTTATTATGGTGTTTTATTGGTTTCAGGTAAACAAAAAGTAATAAGAAAAGCAGCATTACAGTCTACACCAGAAGGTAATTGTTTATTATTTCAATGTGGATGATTACTCTTACAATATGATAATCATAAAAACTGTTGTAAGCTGATTTTCAACTTTGGATTGATGAAGGTTCATGATTAGTGCAAGTCAAATACATTTTAATTTCAGAAATTGAAGTGACAAGATATATATAAGTGATTTATCTTAGGAACAGAATCAGCTAGAATTTGTGTGTTTTGATATAGAGAAAGTATACATTGTATAAATTTGTATCACAGAAAGTTGAAATATTTGATAAAGTCACTAGGTTTGCAACTTTTACAAGCACATAACATTATCACTGTTTTTGCAGTGATTCATGAGTGAACGTCATCATGATTGTCTAAACATCCTTTGTATTTGTCTTTAGTAAAACTATGATTCTAATCAATATAATAATTATGTCCCTTAGATTTCATAATTCTTAACAGAGGAAAGCAAGTCTGCCACTCAAATATCCCCCTAAATGAGAAACTCTTTGGACCCATGTAAAACTGTGAAAAACAGCTGCATTTCTTTGAGCCACTGGTGTCCTTGTCTGTGCATTCGACGAAGAAGAAAGAAGAAGAATGATTAAGCTAGAGACCCATGTATTTTTTCCCTGCCTGGACCGAGATATTGTGTATTTTAGTTTAGTAAAACATGAAATGTAATTACTTTATTTAATGGTAATTACTTTATTTAACGGCATTGTGTTTTTCAGTGTTTCACACAGATCGATGGAGTGGAAAAGGAAAGCATTTTGTGCCTCTGTACAGCAAGAGTTTATCAGAAAGGTATTATTCAAGATTTGAGTTGTTGAACTAGTATTCCTTAGACATTTCTTGTGATTAAATAGCTTCCGTAAACATCTGATATATTTTAATTCAGCATTTATTCACTGTTGCCTTTTTAAAAATCATCTAGTAACAATCCTCAAATAATTTCATCATTTGTATAAAATATAGACTTTTAAAACTACATATACATGTAATTTTACTGAGTTTCAGAGATTGTCAATAGATTTGTTTTTGTTCATAAATTGATGTGTAAACCTAAAGAAATCGTTAATTTGATCTACGTTCAAAGGCAGACTGTTATAGCAGACACCTCTGTTAATTAATTCTCCAGTCTCCAAATAAAAACAATAGTGAAACTGTAAACATTTTATCAATCAAACAATGGATCTAGTGAACATTAAATATTTAATAATTGATTTATCATAATTATGTTGAAGGTCAAGTGAGTACACACTTGAAAGTATTGTGGGAAAACCAGAGCCTGTGTTTGCTCCATCCAGTTTCAAGAATCCATGCAAGAAATCAGTTGTAGCTGAAGCTGAGAAACCATGTGAAAAGCCATCAATCAAGAAGACTAAGACACACATCTTTTGTCCCAAAGCTGCCATCAAGCAAGCTCAGTCTAGCAGAATGGAGACTGTTTTACCGGCTGTGTCTTCAGAAAGTGAGATATCTTCAACAAAGACGTCTTCAGATGTTACAGAACAACACTCCATTGCTGAAGTGTGTCACTTTGTAGAGGCAAGGAAGAAACAAGATGAGATAATCCTGTCTAAAAAGAAAGAGAAAGTGCGGCCATCGTGTGGAAGAATGTTTGCAGTGAAGTCAAATTGTTGTGGATACAAATATTCCAATCTCTGTCTGCAGACTGGGATCTCTCAGCAGAAGGTAATGTTTAGTGTTTTGTTTTAGTGCTACTACAGTGGACTCTGTCTAAACCAGGACCCCTCTATATTGAAATCCCATCAAACCGGACAAACAATGCAATACCAATGTGTCCATTTAGTGCAAATTTTTATCTGAAGACAGGACTTGCAAATTGTTTTTGAGTAGAAGGGGATTGGGTTAATGTTGCAGGCGCCATAATGCTTTGGCATCATTTAAATACTGTCACAAAAACATGTATATTAATATTTTTGTCTGTTGAGTGAAAAATAGTTGGCGCAGAAGGCCCCAGTAGCCGGAAATCCTGCCAGCTGCTGGCTTAATTTGAAAGACCTGGAAAAACTGGACATTTTACTTGGTCCCATGGTTGTCTGGTTTAGAGAGGTTTTACTGTACCTTAGTTAGGTATACTAGTAATTGATTCATGTGTGTTTTACACTAACATTCATAATCAATAAATCCTATGATCCAGTTATCTTTAATGTGTTTCTATCCTTTATATATCCAGTATAAGATCTTTGTTTGAATTTTTATCTTTATTTTATTTTTAAAAAGATTGATCAAAACGTTAAATTGGCAATTTTCAACTTTTGCATTTAAATCTCCATTAAATTTGTACATTTAGATCCATTTCTTACAAACTGTAAGTACAAAGTCAATTATTGTATAAGTTTTCCACAGAAACAACTTTTTGTGTGAAACAGGATTTTTATTGACAATGTATATAGAGCTTTTATTATTCTGTCTTTAGGAAAATGTCAATATTACATGATCATTATAAGTAAATTTCTTATAAAACTGAATCATGGCATTTTCTCTTTTCAGCTGATGAACTGTGGCATTCTTTCTTCAACAATTAACCTATCTATCAAGACTTCACAAGACTACAGATTCCAGCTCCGACATTTCTACCCAAACCTCAGTTCACACATCCTTGTTGGAGATGGTGCATTCCTAGTAGCTGATGACGATGGCTTTGCTGGGACTCAAGAGTTCTATAAGTTAGAATTAGTTTAATCTTGTAATGTAGCTTAAACAATAGTTGAGTGTCTTAAACATTCCTTTCTTTTGTAAAATGTATTGGGTGTCATTAAACAGACATTTCTTTTCTTAGTAGTATAGCTTTAACACAGTAAGTTTGTGAATGATTTAATCTGGTTATAAAGTATTGGATTTTTCTTTTAATAATAACGGATAAAATGATTCAATAAAAAAAATAGATAAACTACTCAAATTTGAAAATTTATAGATATTATTTTTTTTATAAAAATGTGTAGAGTTATTCAATAAAAGTAAACAATTGAGAAACTTTATTGAGATTTGAAAGTAATTGATTTATTCTTTTAATAAAAATGGGTAAAATGATTCAACAAGAATTGAAAATTGTGAAACATCTGAATAATTTAATGTGA
>JAUTWP010181365.1:0-18194 GCA_033042655.1 Cyathermia naticoides | reverse complement strand
ATTAAACAAATGCTGGTTTACACAGAAATCCAGATTAAACAAATGCTGGTTTACACAGAAATCCAGATTAAACAAATGCTGGTGTAGACAGTCTACTGTGCTATTTATCTTTTGATACGTAAGTTTTAAATGAATGACTTGAGAATAATATATACTATTTTCTTCCAGAATATATGTCGGTCTGCGACACTGGCCAGTGGTGCAGAAATGTATGGGCGATCCGGTTTTGATTTCTTTTTTTCCGGTCAGTATAAATAAATTATTTAGAGTTACTACTTTAGTTATAATTGGGAGCGGGATGTAGCTCAAGCGGTAGCATCTCTGTGAAGCGATCAGTCATCAGATCGATCCTTCTCAGTGGACCCATTTACAGTTTGAGCTATTTTCTGTTCCAACCAGTGGTCCACAACTGGTTCATTAAAGAGCATGGTATGTGCTGTCATCTGTTGGAAAGTGGATATAAAGGACCTCTTGGTGCTTATCTGAAAGAATAGTCTATGTGACGGCTAAAGGAATGTGTCAGAATAGCTGATGATAAGATAAAAATCCATGTGCTTTAGTGACATCGATAAATAAAACAAACTACTTTTAATTATAATTAAAATGGTTTTGATTTTTTCTGTGCTGTGTGGTCAGTATAAATACAAATTAATTTTATTGGTTCAGTTTTAAGCAAACTCATTCTGATTTGACTTGTTCTTTATGTCACTATATTAATCACTCTTATCTAATCTGACATTTAAATTTAATTGTGATTTCAGGAGGAGAAAGTATCCCTACTGGGAGTACATCTGCTCAGACTGAGCCCGGGTATAATTTATATTCATTTATAATTGTTTTATTGTTTGTTATTTAATTTAAATTATATAATTATTACTTATTTAAATTTTATAATTATTTAAAAAATTATTTAAATTATTTAAAAAAATTATTTAAATTATTTAATGTTAATTATTATTTAAATTATGTTTTAAATTAGATTATTTCAATTTCCTAAACAACATAAATTATTTACTAAAATAAACTTAAAAACATTCAGAAAATTAAATTACTTTTAGTTTTCTACTTATAAACAGTCTGTGATTCTATTAATGAGTAAAAAATAAAATGTATCCAGCACCAAACTATCCATATGTGTTACAGAGACTGGCAGCTGTTTGACCGGTTCCGGGGTCAAGACAAGAAACTCTTGAAAAGCTTGAAGGTCGGTTATATCTGTGATCTCATGGTGGAAAAGAAGAAAGTCAAATTTGGGATGAAGTGAGTAAAACAGTATATGTCCCTTTGTTTAAATCCAGATTATTCAGTACGATCTAAAAAGAAATCAGTGATCTCTATTTAACTTTATATAAAATAATATATTCAGTGAGAATTATCTCTTCATTTAAATTCAGATTATTATGTAAAATCTAAAAAGAAATCGGTAAGAGTTGCTAAGGAGTTTATTTTGCTTATACATGAACACAAAACATGATAATAGCAATTTTCATTACAAAAATCATGTTGCTCAGGGTTGTCTTATTATTGTGTTCATGTATAAGCAAAATAAACCAAAATGGTCCTAAATTAACCAGTTGCTAAGGAGTTTTATATGGAATCTAAACTTTCCCCTTTTCCAATCTTGAAGCCCGTTTTCTGTTTTGGAGTTCTGTGCATCAGTATCTTTAAATAGCCATAATTCTCTTAATGGTTGGAATTTTTCATAACGGTTTGCTGTTTTAGAAAGCTTATTGAATAAGCTTTCCAGTGATATAAAACTCAATTGTGAAAAATTTCACCAAGTGCCTGGTTTCGATAGAGCATTCATATATATGTCAACTTATGTTAAAATTATATTATAGTGCAAATAATATAAATTGGTACCATATTATTTTAATTCTCTGACTATGATACTTTCATTTTATTTACAAAATCATAAACAAATTTAAGTTAATAGTGATTGGACAAATCCTAGAAGTCTGGAAAAATCCCTGAATGTTTGAAATCTGTTTTCAGCATAACTTCCTCGGAGAAGGTTGACAAAGAAAACAGATATGTTGACTTCACCATCTTGTGTGCGCCATATCCCGGTAAATAACTAAATCTGTTCTCTGTTATTTCATTAGTGGTTTATCACATAGTTTTAATATACAATGTATGTGTAGTGTATATCTTCTTCTTTTAAAAATGAGATTGTGAATTCTTCTCTGGCATATTATTTCAGTAGGTGTTTTATGACATTTTTGATATACAAATGTATATATATTTCGATAGTGTATTTTTTTATCTGTAATATTATTTAAGTAACAACAAATAAATGTTATTTAAATTTGCAGTGTTAAATTTTTGTGTGTTTTATTTCAAAATGTATAAGAAAAATAAATAAATAAACAAGCATAAAGTATATTAAAATAATAGTTTTTATGTGAAGTAATTATCTGGTTAATAAATAAATAAAATCTCTTACCGACCCTATTTAAACTTTCCTGTTTAATTTTAATATGTTTATTTGTGTATGTTTGTGTTTTGAAAACTAGGTTGTGAATTCTTCAAAGAATGGAAGGATAAAGCACACACTGGGGAAGCCATGTGGTATAACTGGAACCAGGTATGTTGTAAGAAAAAGTAAAGTTTGTTTTATTTATCGACGCCACTGGAACACATTGATTTTTATCCTATCGGTTATTGAACGTCATTCATATGGTCATTTTGACACACTTTTTTATAAGGAAACCCACTTCTGCCACATAGGCTACTCTTTTTGATAAGCAGCAAGGGATTTTTTATATGCACTTTTCCATAGACAGAACAGTACATACCATGGCATTTGATGAACCAGTTGTGGACCACTGGTGGGAACGGAAAACAGCCCAAACTGCAGCTGGGTCCACTGAGAAGGATTGATCCGATGACCGACCGCTTCAAAGACGGTCACACTATCGAATGAGTTAGATCCCGCTCCTACATACAATTGATACGATTCTATCAACCATTCAACAAAGAAAAGATAAACTTACCATATCATCTAATTGTCCTTTCAGAACACTAACTTCAGCACTATGTTTATTTACAATGTCTTCCACATCCCTCTCCCTCTCCTGCTTCAATCTCTCTAATTCATTATTAAGTTTTGCAATTTTTTGAGTAGAACTGAACAAGTCGTTTTGTAGATCCGCGACTTTTCTGCAACACAGATCAACATCACACTGATTGGACGTCATAGATAAACAAGAAGCTTGTAAAACTTACTTCATCAAGCTAGCATCTCAAAAGAATAACATGGAGGTTACATGAAAGAGAAACAGGCAGCTTGTAAAACTTACTCCATCAAGCTAGCATCTCAAAGGAATAGCATGGAGGTTACATCAAAGAGAATCAAGAAGCTTGTATAACTTACTTCATCAAGCTAGCATCTCAAAGAAAACATGGAAGTTACATCAAAGAGAATCAAGCAGCTTGTAAAACTTACTTAATCAAGCTAGCATCTCAAAGAAAACATGGAGGTTACATCAAGAGAATCAAGCAGCTTGTAAAACTTACTTCATCAAGCTAGCATCTCATAGCAATAACATGGAGGTTACATCAAAGATAATCAAGAAGCTTGTAAAACTTACTTAATCAAGCTAGCATCTCAAAGGAATAACATGGAGGTTACATCAAAGAGAATCAAGAAGCTTGTAAAACTTACTTCATCAAGCTAGGATCTCAAAGGAATAACATGGAGGTTACATCAAAGAAAATCAAGCAGCTTGTAAAACTTACTCCATCAAGCTAGCATCTCATAACATGGAGGTTACATCAAAGAAAATCAAGCAGCTTATAAAACTTACTCCATCAAGCTAGCATCTCATAACATGGAGGTTACAGCATAACAGAAAAAACTAAACATGAAGTTGATTCCTGTCAATCTAGTTTGCAGACCATTAGCCACAAAACAATATTGGTAATTCCATGGAATTGTTGCTCGTGTTACAACTCTTCTATTCATTCACAATTACATTTGCACTAAGATTGCTTCAATATTTTTTTCTGTCATTACAAATTATTCCAATTAAAGAAATTAAATGCTGTACAAATTATTTTGAATGTTGCATCAGTTATGCTGGAATTTCCCTATTGCAAACTGTTTTCAATTGACATATGACGTAAGTCTTGGAGGTTATGCAACCTAGATCATCAGCAGAACTCAAACAGTTAGCAAATGTGAAAGATATTTTACGAAATGGGTTATTTATTGATTCAGTGACTGCACCACTGTCACAGAGTCCCAGCAGGCCCGCTATAGCTCTCATCACATACACAAACATTTTGTGACCGTCACTTGCCTTTTATTCTAAGCTTTAGATGATGGTTGGACAGCTACAAGCTACCATGAATTTGACAAAAATCAATATTAAGTGCTAATATTGCTCACATGATATTCCACAAGCCAAGTATTGCATTAGCATAGAGCTTCTACTAAAGTACTATAAACAACTAAGTACTGTACACACATACTTCTAGGTACCACTAAAAACAAAGTATTATTTCAAGACAATGTTTTTACCAGAATATAGTTTTAAAAAGAAGTAATATTGTTAGACAATGTTTATAGCAAAAATAGTTTTAAAAAAAGTATTATTTCAAGAGAATGAAGTTTTTTTAAAAGTAATATTTTAACACAGCATGTGTACTACAATGTAGTTAAATATATATATATATATTTCAAGACGATGTTTGTACTATAATGACATTGAAGTTTTGTTTTTTAAATCATATTTCAAGATAATATTTGTAGTTAAAAACAAAAAAAGTACTGTATAAGACTTTATGGTAACTACTATTTATTGCAAAACAGAGTATTGTCTAAGATAGGACTGCTACTGCTAGGTATCACTATAATAATGATAATAAAGCAAAAGATTGCAGCAGTACAGAGTAACATACCACACTGTAGAATATTTAGCACACAGATTCAGCTAGCAAGTATGTAACATCCAAACCAATAGAGAAAATACAGGAATATTTACTACTCACACAAATTAAAAAACAAAAAGCTAAAAAAGTGAAATTAAGTGTTGTAACATATTAAGTATTAAGTATTGTGTTTTAAAATAGAGTATTTAAGTTCACACTGATAAAGCAGTGATGTAGACGACATTGTGTTATTTAACACCTGCACCAATATAGATACTAAACTGTAAGATGTGCATTGTCTATATATTTTTATTAAACACACACCAAATGAGATTATTGTGCAAATGATCAGAATTGTAAATCTAAAACAGATTGTTGTAAGAAATTTGCTAAATTTATCCCAAACTAATGTTCTGGGTTTTTTTTTAAACTAAACACTGCAACATAAAACCATGTTAAATTATTTACATGTGACAGCAAATAAGTCACAGAATTGACCTATTGGTAGGATGACACATGTACATCACATGTGTTCAAAATATATGTGCAGTGCTTTAATTCCAGCATATCCTAACACCCATCCTATCCATGTATTCACTATTTATATTTTGATTCTTTTCAAATGTCATATCCCTTGGGGGGTGGCTTCTAATTGTAATGAAATAATGTTAGCAAATTGGTATCAATTTTATGAAATAATCTTAAAATAGATACCAATTTGCTAACACCCACCTCATCCACAAACACATACAAAGTATGCACACATACACTCATGCATTAGCACACACACTCATGAATGAGCATACACACATACATACACCCACACTCACTCACATGCACACTCATGCATGAGCACGCACACACACACACTCACTCACATACACACTCATGCATGAGCACACACACAAACACGCATACACACACACTCACTCACATACACACACACTCATGCATGAGCACACACTCATTCACATACACACTCATGCATGAGCATACATACACATACACACACACATACACGAGCACACACACACTCACATACACACTCATTCATTCAATCATTCATTCAGACAAATCTACACACAAAAGTACTTTTTAGCAGATATGTTTGTGTGAACTCTTTTGGCTATGATCACCCCTTAGCAGTGAAAACAAATTGAAGGTCTGCCACGGACTCTGAGTGACACTGCGGGGTGATCAATAAATGAAAGTCTCATATTAACAGTTGACCTTGCCGATGAAGAAAGGCGAGATTGAATTGTGCAGTAATCAATGTGGAGTCAGTCAGAAGATGTACAATCAATACATGACACGTGACGACAGTGTCATCTTCTAAACTCCTGACGTCATCATGTGGCAGTTATAATCATAAAAAACACATCCACATTTCCTGATTTCATGTGTAATAACAGTGTGATCTTCAAAGTAATTACAGACATCATGTGGCGGTTATAAATCATTAAAAAAAACTTTATTAATTTAACAACCATTGCAACATGTCATTCGTTTTTCAGTTTCAATCAATGAAACCTTATATGGGGAAATTTCTGACAAAAATATAAATATTATCTTCTTTATTTTATATACATTTTAAAACTATCATACTTTATTCAAAATTGTAGTTTACCATTACATGGTGTCTTGATAAAAGTTAATCTTATCAAAAAATACATCTATATCAATTAATATCTAATTAACCTGTATATATCAAAACCTGTCCAATATAATTATATATATATATAATTACATCCATGCAAACCTGTACATGAAAACAAAATATGAAATAATTAATCATTCTTGAACTACATGCAATTAATTTTAATGAGAATAACAATACATGAATGGCTTTTTCTTTAACTTCACATACTACATGTATTAGCATCATCAAAGTTACTCCCAGAGGCAGCTCCCAATGGGAGCATGCCAACCATTTTTTTTCATCAAAGCACATTAAAACATTTACCTGAATCTAAACCATAATCAGTTATAATTTGCTTATCTGATCATATTTCAGTTATTTTTATATAATGTAATAATAATAATAATAATCAATTAGCATAATTAATTATTGTAATTAAGTGGTGTTAATAGATTGGTTTATCTCTTCCCTTCACACATCTTTCCATTGTGCTTTTATTCTGCTTCCACTAAGCAATAATAAATGCATGCATAAGATGACGTTATTCCATTCTATACCAGCAAACTGAGTATATGATGAACACTGGTTATCAAAAACATTAATATTAACCATGTTCTGAACTTCACACTGTATTCCATAATGCACATGCCAACGACTTGCATCTGATGGCAAATGGAACTGATGAATATGATAATGTAGTTATGTTAATTAGTTAACCTAGTATAGTAGATAATGAAAAAGAATTGTTCAAAATTTTAAAAAGCACCAAAATTGGCATACTGGTAGCATTTTTGGTCCTCTTTTATTTAAGAGCAGGACACAAATGATCAGAAAATATCTAGGTCAAAATCACATTTATTCGTACCCCACCAGGAAATTTGGCAACAGGCTCACAAACCATAATAATACAATTTTTCAAGCATTCACAGTAACAAGAGTTTTTTTCTTCGACAAAGATTAATTTTAATGATAAAACAAGTATTCAATTCTTTATATAAAACATTTCCAAGAAACATAATACAGTACCATGTTTTATTCAATTCTATCAAGTCAATTTTGAAGGGAAATGTTTACTGGTAACCAGGTTACTGTATTGGATTTTCAATAATTCCAAAAACATAGCAGGGAATCTTGATAAAACATCCCCTCCATTATTCATAAACAGATGTTAAAATAAATTATTCATTGAAAACACCAATGTCAGATTTGACATGATGTAATTAAATAATGCCCCCCACGAGCAAAATAAAACAAACTGGCTTTTGGGTGACATTCAGTGGTGTGTACCAAAATAAAATCAGTGTACATTGTTCAGAAAAATAATCTTTAAATATTAAAAACAATTTTAAATATAAATTATTATAAAGTGTTTGCTATCAAAGACATAACACCAATGCTAGGTGCATATTCATTTGTGACAAAAGCTCAACTAAATGACAAGTCAGATGAGCTAAAGAGACTAGACCAAAACAATGTTAAGATAAATTTTGTTGATATGAAAGTGTACATAATTAGTATCACATCAAAATCAGCTATCCATGTTTTTTAAATTTTGTTCAGATTATTTATTTAAATTGCAAAGAAAAACAAATAAAAGAGTTATAATTTTCCTATAAATCAATAAATTAATTTTTTTAAATTTTGTTTATGTTGGAAATATTTTCAGGAACGTTTGTGGCACTTAGGCTCATGTCATTGAAGACCCCCCAAAATGGATTTTCTGGATCCACCATTGTAAATACAATGTAAATGTATCAGTTATATTTTCAAATAACTGGCAACCCACACTTTTTATCATGGTATAAAGAAGCATTGTAACACAAATCTTTTCTCAACAAATATAACAAACCATTTTAGTCAGAACTGCAACAGACATACAGCCTGGGTAATGTTTATATTCATGAGTATTATCTAAATTACAGAGACAATCACCTTGCACATAACCTAGATACATGCCCAGATGGTTTACATAGATTCCACTCTTCTAGAAAACATGCAACACTTATTTCATAATTACAGTTATTATTTATAGCAGGTCTGCGGATGTGTCAGTCTGGGTAACATGGCACTTAGAGGATCTGATTTAACAAAACAACATGTGTAAGTTTACCTGGCTGTGGCATGTACACTGATAATACAGAGGATATGCTTTTCTTAGTAAAATATTACATTCTAGAACAATTGTAAAAAATCATTGAAGACACACGTTATTAACATTTTTCATAGAAAGAATTGAACATTTGTTTAATGACATCCCAACACATTGTTATTAATTAATGGCTATTAGGTGTCAAACATATTATTTACAACATATGGTCTTCCGTGGGAATGTGCTGATGCCACACAGGCTATTCTTTCTAATAAACAGCAAGGGGTCTTTTAATGTATTTTCCAAAAAGACCGGATGACACATACAACAGCCTTTGATGAAACCGTTGTGAACCACTGGTTGGAATTGCTTTAAAAAATACCAAATGAAAAATAAAATTGATATTGATGTGACATGTGATCATAATAGTTGACATGGGAATTATGTATAACAATGGAAATTATAAAAGTAAAAGCATTTCAGCAGGTCTGCTGCACTGACACACTAGTTAGGAAACATTATAAAAGTAAAGTTTGTTTTATTTAACAACGCCACAGGAGGACATCAATTTTTTTTATCTTATCAGCGGCTATTAGACATCATTCATATGGCCATTCTGACACATTTCTTTTAGAGGAAACCCACTGCCACCTCATAGGGTACATTTGGTACAACAAATAGCTGAAAATTAGAATTTATAACTGGATTGATGAAACAAGTAAATTACCAGAAATGTGTGGACAATATTCCTTAACTGTCTGTCTAGGAAAGAATCTGATATGTTAATGTTAGAAGAGAGGAATCCCTCTGCCACCACATGCTATGGCTACTCTTTATCAATAAACAGCAACAGACTTTTATATGCAATTTCCAGACAAGATAACGCAACCATGACTTTGTTTAACTAATTATTGACCAGTGGTCAATGAACCATGATAAAAGTTTTTATAGAGAATCTGTCTTTGGTGATTTGTCTTATCATTGTAAACATTGCTAAACTAGAGTAACTTGTATGTAGATTGAAAATTAGCCGATTGCATAACATTTCAATCTATCAACTGCAGGTGATTTGATGCAACAGGTTCAGTTCTTGGTAACAGCATGAGGACATTTGTGAGGACAGAAAGCGGATTTAAATATCCTCTATGTCACTGTCTGAATATATGTATGTAAGTATAAGTCAAACCGACATACATACAACAGAGATATTCATACAAATATATACATAGAGGTTTAAGCAGAGAGCTAAACTGTGCACTTTTTGCCACCATACCCATGTTTTTCTGTGTACCGCTATGTCCTGTATTAATCTAATTTACAACAGAACCCAAATACCATCAATTAGTAAGAAAATGAAAATTTAGTTTCAATGATATCGTGATCTCTATTATATCTGAAACATGAAAATGAATACAGCAAACCAAAAAGTGCTACAGTGCAAGAAATATAACCTCAACACTTGATAACTGACATTCATAAAACATTCATAAAATAAAGCTGCCATTGCAGTAATACCGCAGCCATAATCACCAATTAAATGTAACAAAGACAAAATTATTAAATGTATGAGCAAATTAAAAATGTAAGTTTTGCCACAAAGGTAGAATTAGAGTTTTTAAGTGTTTAAAACAGTGACTAAAAACTGCTAATAAAATTGAAAATATAATTTAAAATCACATTAATTAAATATCCAATTATAATACAACTGTATCCAAACCTTAAATGGATGCATACTGTTACAATAGAGATAGATGGTTAAAATTGCTGTTCATGCAGTAGGCTAAATTTTACAGGATACTAGTTTATACAGTATATATATATTTCTAGAAGGGATAGAGAATGTCTTGTGATATATTGTACAGGAGTGAAGATATCTTGCATGACTACACATGCATATAATTTTAACCCATTTTGCAGAACTATTATCGTGTCTTGAATCACTATGCAACTTTCCAAGTTTACAATTCTAAAAATAATAGTAATACTATACACAATAATCAAAATTTCTAAAACCAATTTTTTTCTGGATAAGAACTTCCCTCTTGTTCTAACTTTGTGGCAAAGTAAACAAATGTTAAATAAAATGTTAAATAAAATGTTAAATAAAATGTTAAATAAAATGTTAGTGATAACGGGTGCAAGTGCAGTAAACGAAGGATGCAGAAAGCAAAGCTAGCAAGCAGTAAATCTAGCATCAAAGAGAAACTGACCTATTTTTCTCAAGAACTTGTTCATTCATCATGGAAAGCTGATTAGAACTATCGCCTGAATTTTTCATCAGGTCGGCAATCTGGCGCTCCTTCGAGGTGAAAAGGAAAACAAATAAAACTTGCAAGAGCCCACGTGCCCCTAACATTTGTAAATGAATATGTCATGACTAGGATGATGACAATGATATGTCATGACTAGGATGATGACAATGATAAGTCTTGCATGATGAGCGATGTATTTCATCATCTAATTTGAAGGACCTAGGAGTAAATTCCACGACATGAATACAATGGACTGTATATTTTTAACATCCCTTTTATATAGTCTACCTACTTAGTAAAAATTAAAATTATTTATAGGATATAATTTATTGACTTTCTGTTGAAATGTAATATTCTCCATAATTAAGCTGAATGAGTATTTTTAAAGCCTGAATCAGTGCTTGATACCTGGATTGCTAGTCCGACACCCTGCAATATTCAGCTGGATCTACTAACATTTATAAATATTGTTTCATAACTTCCAATTCTTTAAATGCAAATGTTTGTTTTGGGGTGTTTTTTACTTAATGCTTGTCTTTCCACAATAAAATTCTACACTTTCTAAACCAGTAAATATAGAAAGAAATGTGTGTTCAATAAAATGAAAATATGAACACGTGCTCAAACTAAAGTTATAATAAAATGTAGGTCAGTGATCAATTTTTAGTACAGCAGTGCTAATACTGTGTAATGTATTCATAATAAATAAGATTAGAAAAGCATAATGTGCAAGAAAGTATTTTGTGACAGGTGTTACGTTTCTATCATTAGTTATATCACTAAATCATATAAATAATGGATTAACATTCTACCTAAATATAAAAAACTAGGGATTATAGTTATATTATGAGATGATTTAATTATGATATTATAATATTCTATATGATTCTAACTATTTTATAAATAGCACATTCTACTTAAAAGAACTGGTCTTGAATATAAATAACTAGGGATTATAATTAAATTATGAGATGATTTAATTATTTTATTACGATATTAAATGCTTTATGATTCTAACTAATTTATAAATGGGCACATGGACTCCAAAAAAAAATACCATCAATGATTAATAATACAAAATAAACACACACAAAGCAGATAAAATGACCAAGGAGTTACAACATCAACAGTATGTATGACACATGACATACAACATATGACACATGACATACATGTATCACACAACATTGTTCACAATAACCAGCCAGTATGAGAAAATGTCAAACTCAAAGAGAAAGCTGGACGGATAATGCGGAGCACTAAAAGCAAACGTTTGTAATTACCAGATTAATGAGATATTCTGAATAACAAACATTAATAAACAGTGAAATCTACTGGAATGTATCTCAACAGCTAATAAAACATAATGTAACACAACGGTTAAGACTGTTTCATGTTAATGCTGGAAGTGGGAAACAACTTGCTACACACAGTGATTTTAAAAACTAATTATTAGTGTTAAGTATTCTTTGTGTAATAATGAAGTGTAAGGCCATTTCCGACCTATAATTTCCAATGTTGGTAGGTAGGTAGAATTTTTTTTTTTTGGCTCATATATTTTAGCTAAAGTACAAGAAAATAAATCACTTGACTTTAACTTGTTTATTTGCATATCAATTGGTCAAACAAAGTTAATTTTTATTTTCGCTGAATGCGTTTGTGTCTATTGGAATTGAATTCAGTAATAAAAGGAACTGTATCTTAAAAAGTAGTCAACATTTCTTAATTTAGATTTAAAATGAGTCAGAATTTAAGAAGAATATGTATTCTAGGATGTTTTTCAACATTCTTCGTTTGTTCTCAGTTTTCATTCTATCATTACTATCAAGACTTAAGTAACACATTAAGCACAAACAATGAATAACCAGACATCACAAACTATGCAATTGTATGATAGATTTTCTATTTTCTATCATTAGTATTTTACCTAGGTTTTGCATAGTATAACTACAATGTCTGTACTTACTGCAGAAGGAGCAGACGTACTTTATGAAATGATGACAAAAGCTCTATACAGGATTAGCCAATTCCTCAGAGCAAAACACAAATATGACAATAATGGGACTTGTACATTTTACAGTGGCAACACAATGTAACATACAATTACAGCAGGTAGAGAAAATTTATATGTAAAAAAGAAACAGAAATCTAGTAGCATAACAATTTCTAAATCAATGGTCATATACTATGAATGTGTCTTGACTCAGACTACATCAAGTTTCCCACAATATCAAAACATATTCTATCTCAACTTTATCATGGATTTCATACCGTAATTACTCCAGTAACTGTACCAGAATGTGATCTAGACCATACTGTCAAACAAATCATTTTGTTTATATCATTGATTGGGCTCATCATATACACCAGGTTCAATGAAAATGTTCTTCATATTCATCTGTATAAAAAGTGATACAAAATCAACTCTAATATTTCTACCCTATAAAACTTCATAAAATCTGTTAACTTTTAACATGATTTTATATGATCTCTACAGACCTGTCAGGAAAGACGACGACATAGAACATGGGCCTAGCTCTTTGACATGGGTATTAAACAATATATATAACAACAGCACACCAATAACTGGTGCCCTCTGACGCAGCTAAGATTGGGTACTAAACAACATGGTATAACAACAGCACACCAATACTTGGTACTCTCTGACGTAGCTAAGAGTGGGTACTAAACAACATGTACGCCAATACCTGGTGCTCTCTGATGTGGGTACTATACAACATATGTAACAACAACACACCGTAACCTGGTGCTCACAACAGATGGATTAGCCACTATATACACAGAGAAGATATACTTGGATTAAGTGAGAGTGAAAGTGATGTTTATGTGGTCAGTAAGTCAGTCTGCCCACTAGAAGCGACACACTCTACGCGTATAGAGAAACCAATATGTTTTAATACATGTATCAGCACACTCTACGTGTCTAGAGAAACCAATAGGTTTTAATACACGTATCAACATAAAGAGATGAGTTCTCACACATACCAGCTTGTCACGATCCTCAGAAAGTTCTTTCACTTTCTCTTTACTTGTCACCAGCTCCTGCTGTAATTCTAAACAAAAGAAAAAACTTTTTTTAATAACAAATTCATTAAAAAAATATTTTAATTTTTTTATAACAAAACCATTAAAAAAAATAGCAGCTCCATTCAAAATATTGTTTGTAATTGTTATCAGCATAACAGGTGAAACTTTTATTTAGATTGTTTAAGATATCACAGATATCAAACTGGTACTTCACAATGTGCTAGTATGTGTTAATAGCAGTGGTATTAAAACCTTTACCTCAGATTTAACATGTCATGAAGCTAATTAGTTTTGGTGATGAAAAGACAAAATTATTAGCTAAAACCTAGGATGTACTAGCAGTCAGATAAATCTTACTCATATTTAAAGACACTTTCAGTTTTCTAAAACATGATACCTATGTAACATAATAACTCATGAAATACTGTTTTGCTGAAATCATTTAAATATTACATCAAAATCTTGGTACCAATACAGATGTTTTGTCAACACTTGAAATATATCTTATTATCAGATTTATTATTGCTATGGAACATATTTATTTATAATTAATTGAAAATAAATTAAAACTTTGAAAACTGAACAAATAAAGTAAATAAAAAAATACAAAGTAAAACGATCTGGACTGAAAAGACTGGCCATAACTGTAATTTACTGTAAAGAAAAACAATATATTTATTTTAATCTTTTTCTTAACATCAAGGTTTGTTTTGCCAACTATGTTTTCGTAATTAATGCTATATTTATAACTGTAAGTGCAAGTAAATTGGTTTTAATTTAGTGCCTGTTAATTTGACAATACGTGTAATAAAACAGCACTCATAAAATGTATCACAAAATGTATCAAAAATTCTGAACGAATCAAATTAATTTACGTCATTGACTATTATCATATTTTGAATACTGGTAGGTCTTAACTTTGATACCTAGGCATATTTTTGCTGAAATTAATTTTTTTTTTTTTTGGTGAACTGTCAAAATCTTAATTTCATGAAAATATGCTAAACATATGCACTATAAGTAAATCAGAACTTTACACTGATCATTTTAAAAGAATTGTTTGATTTTACAAAAGAATGACACCCAATAGCTGATCTTATTTTTTGTGCTGGAATGTCGTTAAACAAATATTTAATAACAATATTAATAATAAAAGGTTTTATTACCTATATGGGCAGAGATATGGATGAATATATTTTCTATCTGTTCTCACTATGGTGACGTCATCAGGCTTACATTTTATTTGTGTACCTAAAGACAGTTTTTGATGCCATTCCTTTTCTTTCGCGACGTTATCAGTTTTCTCAGACCTTCACGTCTTATATAGTTTGTGTCATCTATAATGTTAAAGTTTAAGTTTCTAAACTATTTACACTATGGGTAATAAATACAATAACTCACTCAATACTCGGAATTACGGATTATCTGTCCCTTGTGAAATTAATGTTTCAGTCACTCGCTAAAGCTAGTGACACAACATTAATTTTACTCGGGACAGATAATCCGTAATTCCTCTAACTCATAAGTTATTGTCTATTTCCTATGCCACGACACATAAGACAAATAAATTCAAACCTGCAGACAACAATACAAACCTGTTTTGTTGGATTTTACACTTCTGAGTTCTTCTGTAATTTTATTATGCCCGGACTCATTGAGCTCAAGTTTCTTAGTCAGTTCTGAAAGTTAGTTGCACAGCAAATAAGCAAGACAAAAACACACACGCGTCTCAGTAACAAACTAATTCCACACACAGTTAGGAGGTTCTGTAATCTAGCTCTAAACGTCAACGTCCCTTTTTCATAACTGTGGGGGGAAATTATTACTAAAAGTTTAAAATTTGAAAAATTTCTAATGAATTTGGGGAAATTTGTCTCAAAAGAATAAAAATTTTGTACATGACCGGCCCGAAATTGTATCATAGATTAATTCCTGAAAATCTATTTTATAACATGCACATGCTTGAACTCCTACAGTGACGTAATCAAGTACAGTGGACTGTCTAAACTGGACACTGACTAAACCGGAATCCTGTCATAACCATACAAACGATTCGGTCCCCATGTGTGTAAATCTAACCTTTAAAAACCAGAAACCTCTGAAAACTGACATTTTACATGGTCCTGTTTGTGTCCGGTTTAGAGAGGTTTTACTGAAAATACTTTATCCTGTCTAATACAACTAAACTGGATGATGCTGAGGGTGGGTACATGCTTTGTAACTATATGATCTGGTTTGAGGTCTAACACATGCAGTTCGATCAGCATATACCACAGCCTTTGATGAACCAGTTGTGGATCATTGGTTAGAATGGAAAATAGCCCTAACTGCAGATCGATCTTACGACTGACAGCTTCAAAGGTGGGCACACTACTGACTAAGCTACATCATGCTCAATTAGAACATAGATTATTAGACATAGCTGTTAACAGCAAGTCACTATATACAATGATTGGTGGTATGGTTTGTTTATTTCATCCACATACATACCATGATGGTGAGCCGATTAACAAAAAACAGATCTAAAACTGTAAAATCTGCCTAATGTTACAGAAATGTAGCTAAAGAAATTTGAACTGAATTAGCCACAATGGCTAAAACATTTTTTTTCTCCTAGCTCAGGCTCTAAAATGCATGTGAAACACAAAACTAACTCCCCTGTATTATGATGCCTATATGATATACATCATTCTCTCTGTACTGGCATGCAATGTGTCAACTTATCCATGCTACTCTCAACTCTTAGTGCTATACAAGACAAATTAGTAATCACTACAAAACAATTCAACATCATACTCATTTAAAATAATACACTGTAAATGTATTTTTAACATTTAAAATTTACTGAAATTCATTTTTTTTAATGTAAAAAAGCTTATACATTTGCTGAATCTGGTATGACATAATGCACAAATATTCACTTTGACATGTTCAAATGATGAGCAATATCAGGAAATATTCATAAATTATATTCCACAGAACATTTCGGATAATCCTAAACACTATAAATTGCCATTCCTAATTTTTTCTTCTTCTATAATTATCCTGATACTATCATATAAAAAAGTCATACCATTTTAAAGTTAACAAACAAAAGCAGTTAATATCAATGCATGTCCGACATTATTTTAATTCAATATTCCTCCATAACTATATTACAGTTGACTAGTATTTGAGCGTTTTGCTGTACAAAATGCAATACGAGAGATGCACGTGCATTTGATTAGTAGAATAAATAAAACACTGTTCAAATACCAACCTCCAACATTTTGTTGCAGTTTCTGTTTCTTGGTTTCACTGTCTTTAAATTCTTGTTGCTGAAAATAAACGTAAACAATACAAGTATATGAACCAAGGTAATATGTAGGTGTTGAAAACTTCTTTCACAACAATATTACATAATATTCAAATTTTCCACCAGTGCTCAACAACTGGTTCATCAAAGGCTGTGGTGTCCTGTCTGTGGGAAAGTGCTGCTTATTGAAAAGAGTAGCCTAAATGGTGGCAAATGGGTTTCCTGTAGAAATGTGTCAAAATTACCATTATGTCTGATGTCCAATAGTCGCTGATAATAGAAAAATCAATGTGCTCCAGTGACGTTGTTAAATAAAACAAACTTTACTTCAGCACAACAAATCTGTGTATTTCTTTAAAATAAGGATTTTCCACATCAAAAATAATTAAAATTATGAAATGGTAAATCCGAGGTAAACGTTTTAATGCCACCAATTTAACACATTCTAACATATTATGAAATACGTTGTTTGGGGTCTGTGAAATTAAAAAAAAAATCTTAAAGTTGAAAACTGATCCTTAAAATGTTAAAAGTACAATAGTGGCAATACTATATTACTAGTATTAACCTTACGGTAATACCCTAATTTTTTTTATACAAAACCGGTGGCAAATTCGAACCCTGTACTAGTGTGATTCTCTAGAATCATAATATACTAGCGTTATCCCAGTGATTTATGTAGTTCAAAATTATAACGTGATGTGGTGCAGATATCAGTCAACTTACACAGTGTTTTGTTTTAATTAAAACACTCGTTTTAACTTCAATACAAAGTTTGTTTTGTTTAATGACGCCAGTGTAGCACATTGATTTATCTTATCAGCAACTATTGGACGTCATTCGTATGGTCATTTTGACACATTTCTTTTAGAGGAAACCCACATAGGCTACTCTTTCTGATAAGCAGCAAGGGATTTTTTATATGCACTTTCCCAGACAGGACATCACATACCACAGCCTTTGATACTCTGGATATATCTCCGTCGGTAGTGTGCC
>JAUTWP010181255.1:0-18197 GCA_033042655.1 Cyathermia naticoides | reverse complement strand
CATATAATGAATCCATAGCAAAAAAGCTATAATTTACAAGAGAGTAAGTGAGAATAATATATCGGACAAAACATAAATCGGTTAGTTTTCTTAAGAGATAATTTTAGCTAGATTGATTGCTAGTCAGATAGTTACACTACAAATTTGAGTGGCGACTGGATCAGCGAAAGTTAGATCGTATATCATGAGGTTAGATTATGTGTGACACAGTTATAACAATCAGGTAAGAGATATTGCACTCCTACCCTAACGAACTCTCAATATTAAAATAGTGAGGTTCTAGATATGTATTCTATCGGATTAGATATAAGTAAAGCGACTGTTTCGATTCATGTGCCACTCAATTCTTTAGATTTAGAGATTGATAATGACACAAAATCATTTAAATCATTATATGCAAAATTGAAAAAACTCTATAAAAAAGAGTTAGAAAAGATAGTATTTGTGTATGAACCAACAGGGAGTTATTCTGCACTTTTAACAAAGTTTTGTGCTAGTAAAAACATTAAGTCATTCATCATAAATCCTAAACAATCAAGTAATTTTGCAAAAGCTTTAGGACATAGAAGCAAAAGTGATAAAATCGATGCACTGATGTTATCTAAGGCTATTACTATTGCTAAAAAAGATGAGATAAAAGTACCCATTATCGATGAAGTATCTGAAACGATAAAAGAGCTTATGAGTTACTATAACTTCACCGTTAAACAGCGTGTTGCAGCATCCAATCACTATGGAGCATTAGCGCATAAAGAAGGCAATACATATGCACTTAAACATCTTTTAAAAAGAGTGAAAGATTTGAAAAAAGAAGAAGATGAAATCTTAGAAAAAATACAAGAAATTATCAAATCAGATGAAAAACTCTCCATTGCTTATGCCAACATACAAACAATACCAGGTATTGGTAAAATAGCAGCGATTGTCTTAATACATCTGTTTGTTAACTATCCAAAAGCCAACCAAAGACAACTTGTTTCTTTAGCTGGATTAGACCCAGTAATAAAAGAATCAGGAAGCTCTGTAAAATCAAGAGTAAGAATATCTAAGTCAGGTTCTAGACTATATAGAGGAAATTTATTTATGGCTTCCATGGTAGCCATAAATTATAATGAACAAATGAAAATATTTTACGATAGATTAAAATCAAATGGAAAACATTCAACTGTAGCACAAGTTGCTGTGATGAGAAAACTGATTGTAATCGCCCACTCTTTGTATAAAAATAATAGTACATATGATGCAAAAGTTTATCAAATGGCTTCTGGCTCAATTCTAAGAACAAGGGAAAGTAAAGAGGTTATGGCTTAAAATGTAGATTGTAGTGCATTTTGTTATAATTTATTAAGTTTTTAATTGCTTTTTAAGGTGGCGACTAGCACAAAAATCTGTTTTCCCAGCCGTGAAAATGCACTCTTGCAAAAGATGTGTTATCATGATAGATATAAAAGAGGTTGAAACAGAAAACAGATTTTTGTATTCGACCGTTATCTCGACAGATTGAATATTATTACAAATTCCAAAGATATTGAAAAGTTATCATGATATTGCACTATTTTAAAAGTTAAAACCTACTATGAAAAACCACACCTTTTTTAAAAAGGTATTCAAAAACTCCAAGGAAAAGAAACATAAAGTTTGACAAAAGTTAACTTTTGTGTTAACATGCCGATATGAAAGAAATACTATTTTATAAAATGCCATCAGGCAAAAGTCCTATTGATGATTTCCTTGATAGCCTATCATCAAAAGAGGCTAAAAAAGTTGTTTGGGTTATGAAACTAATTGAGGAATTAGAAAATGTTTCAACCAAATATTACAAGCAACTGAGTAATTGCAATGGTATTATAGAAGTACGAGCACAGATTGGTAAAAACCATTTTAGATTATTAGGTTTTGAAAACGATGGCACATTTATTATTTTAACAAATGGCTTTAAGAAAAAAGAACAGAAGGTTCCAAAATCTGAAATAGATTTGGCTCAGCAAAGAAGAAAAGACTATTTATCAAGAAAGGACACTCATGAGTGATTTGAAAAAATATATCAACAAAAGAAAGAAAGAAGATTTAGAGTTTGCAAAAGATTTCGATACAGGATATCAAGAGTTTAAAATTGGTGAGATTTTAAAACAAGCTAGAATTGATGCAGGATTAACACAAGAGGATTTAGCCATATTGTTAAAGACTAAAAAATCAGCAATTTCTAGGATTGAAAACCATGCAAAAGATATTAAATTATCAACATTAGAGAACTTTGCTCACAGTATTGGTAAAGAACTCAAAGTGTCTATAGCTTAGAGAGATAACAAGTAGTTGCACAAAAATCTGTTTTCCCATCCATTAATTTTGATTAGGCAAAGAAACTCTTTATCAGGATAAAGAATAAGAGGATTGTGAACAAAAACAGATTTTTGAACATAGCCGTTATATCCAAAAGTTCGAGATGTTATCGGCAAAATAAAAATTAAGTCTTTATGGAGTTGAACCTTAACATCAAGTTCGTTTTTTACGGAGACTCTGTCTCTTTTTTAAAAAAAGAGACGCAAAAACTCTATGGAAAATAAAAAAAACTTTGAAAGTTTGAATATGCTTATTTTTAAAGAATAAGCATATTCAAAACTATAACTAGTACATAAAGAAATAATTTTATTAAAATTTTAAAAATATATGTCGATATGTTTATGATTGAAATAAATATTATAAAACTAAATAATAAAAGGTAGATAAATTATGTATTTTTGGAATATCAAACGTCTTAAAGAAGAGCTCATTGAAAATTCACTTAGTGAAAAAAATGAAATGCTATATTTACTATTTACTATTTACAATGATACTTTATGCATTATCAGGGCAGTTAGCAACATTAGGTAGTGAATACAAGGAAGGCTTTTTCTTTGCAGAAACAATTACTGTATTATCAACAACAATAATTGGTGTTTTATATTGTTATGATGGAAATAAATCCAATGACGGTAAAGATTTTATTAAAAGGTTTATTAGTATTAGTTGGGTTGTAACTGTAAGAATGACGACTATACTACTTGTATTGATTTTAATATCTATTTTTATAGTACCTGATGCTATCATGGAAAATCCTTATGTTGACATACTTCTACTCATAGTGTTATCAACTATTTATTTTTGGCTCATTAATAGGAACATAAAATATATTTCTTCAAAAACAGAATCTTCGTCATGAAATATTTCCTAATATTTTTGACCTCTTGTTTAGTTTTTGCAGATAATAGAAGTAATCAAATGAATCCTAATAATAGTGCTTATCATTCATCTCGAGGAGGAGCTTCTTCATCACAAAATCACAATAATAGAAGTAATCAATTAAATCCTAATAACAAAGCTTATCATTCATCTCGAGAAGAAGTTTCTTCATCTCACAATTATAATAATAGAAGTAATCAAATAAAAGAATCTAAAACTAATATTTCTATTGTTAAACAATCTAAAGAATTTACATTGTACAAAATATTAGTTCATTTTCTTTCTATTAGATAATTTTACTTTTTCCTAAAAATATAACAACACCTTGGAGAAAAATCTGTCCCCAGCCGTCAATTTTGACGGAGTAAAAAGATGTGTTATCATGATAGATATAAAAGAGGTTGTGGACAGCTACAGATTTTTCAAGTCCACCGTTGTGCTACAGAATGATATATCTCTAAAATTCAATATTGATAAAAACCTTTAAAAAATGAAACATTCTAAAAACTTCATTTTTCTATGGAAACTCTGCATCTTTTTTAAAAAAGATGCTCAAAAATTTGAGAAAAAAAGAACACTATCAATTTTTGGAAAAAATTGATATAATTTGAGTACGAAATTTGAATGGGATAATAACAAAGAAAAAACGAACATACTAAAACATGGTGTTACTTTTGCACAAGCATCTTATGTTTTTGCTGATCCTTTTGTTTTAAATAAATTTGATGATGAGCATTCAGATGATGAAGATAGGTATGTTCTTTTAGGTAAAAGTCTAAATGAAACTGTACTGGTAGTTGTTCATACATTTAGAGATAAAGATGTTATAGAATTTGTTAGAATTATAAGTGCTAGAAAAGCTACAAAAAATGAGAAAAAAGTATATCAAAAAAGGTGTCCAAAATGAAAAAAGAATATGATTTTACAGATGCAGAACAAGGAAAGTTTTATAGACCCATAGAAGAATTAGATATACCTATATATTTAGAAAAAGAAGTACAAGATTTTTTGATGAAATATGTTGGTAAAAATGAGGATACTTCATCACTCAGTGAACTTGTTAATTCTTTGGTTAAAAAAGATATAGAAATTTCAAAGAAACTAGCCTCTTAGGCACAACAAAAACTGGTTGAGAAATTAGAAAATATTTCAACCAAATACTACATGGTACTATAGAAGTACGAGTACAGATTGGCAAAACCATTTTAGATTATTGGGTTTTGAAAACGATGGCACATTTGTGATTTTAACAAATGGCTTTTAAGAAAAGATTCCAAAATCTGAAATAGGTTTGGCACAGCAAAGAAGAAAAGATTATTTATCAAGAAAGGACAAGAGAATTTTGCTCACAGTATTGGTAAAGAACTCAAAGTCTCTATAGCTTAGAGAGATATAAGTTTGAAGAGCCAATCAACACTGATGGGTTCTTTTGAAAGAAAGGATAAGGTTATCATGAAAATCAAAACAATCAACAAAAATATAGAAAAACTTTTAAGCAAAAGAATCTCCTTTTACAAAACACTAAATAAAGAACAAAAAGAAGAGTTATGGGGTTTGTTAAGTGACTATGAAAGATACCGTATCCAGTTAAAAAACCAAAAAAAAGTTGGTTTTGGAAAAGATAAACTCACATTAAATCCTTATGCTTATAGGCAAGTTCCACTTAAAAAATATAAAAACTTAAAACTGTGGGATAAAGAAAACTATACATATCAAAAAAAACATGGGCAAACACATCTCGATAAAAAGTATAAACTTTATCTTTTTCAAGATTTGGTCAGAGTAATTGAAGATAAAAAACTTATTTATGGAGATATATATTCAGTACATGGGTATATATTTGACAAAGTTTCTGATAAATTGAGCAAGTTTGAAAATGGACTTTATCCACATACTTTAAAGTTTAACTTCATAAAAAATCATGATAAACAAAACACTTCAACTTTAAAAATAAAGACCCATGCCTATGGGAAAGAAAAAGAGCTAAAAGAGTTTCAAAAGTTTAAGATGCGATTTGAGATAGAAGTGTTGCAACCAAAGATAAAAAAGTATATATTGAAAAACTATCAAAATCAAACTTACAGAATTATCCATAAAAAAGAGACTTTTGATAACTTTCATCTGTTTCTGTTCTCAGATAATAAAGCTTTAAAAAACTGTAAATTTGAAACTTTTTTAGATGATTTTAATAGACTAAAAAGAGATAATAGAGATTTAAAAGCTATAGAAAAAAAGTTTTATAATTATGCTAAAAAGTATCTACTAAAAAACTTCATAGAGAAAAAATCTAAAACTTTTTCTCCTGCCCTAGACGATATATCGCAAAGTCATACTTTATAGGGTCTTTTGCATCAAAAGTTTTAAGCTTTTGGGTTAACTCCAACACAGCTTTTAAATCATAAGTTTTTCTATCTAACAATCCTAGCCTTTGGGAGACTTTAAAAGTATGCGTATCCAAGGGGATGAGTAAGTCAGATTTATCAACTTTTTTCCATAGTCCTAAGTCTATATTATCTTCTCGAACCATC
This sequence comes from Cyathermia naticoides, assembly GCA_033042655.1. Classification (NCBI taxonomy): domain Eukaryota; kingdom Metazoa; phylum Mollusca; class Gastropoda; order Neomphalida; family Neomphalidae; genus Cyathermia; species Cyathermia naticoides. Next base: position 12,450 of record JAUTWP010181255.1, on the reverse strand, counting down.
CATCTTAGGTACATGTTCCATCGTTTATAAGTAGAACTACTTTTTTTGTGTGGGGGTTGTCCTAGTAGGAACTTGTAGCCATGGGAAGTGTGTGGGTTTAGAGTCCATAGTTTTTCTATCGTTGTAGCTAAACCATCAAGAACAGAGTTCTCTTTTTGGTAACCTTTTAAAAATAACTCTTCTATCGAACTCTCTTGATTTAGACGTTTTAGTGTTATGAAAAACTCCGCTATATCTGTATGATTTTGAAAACGATAATAATGACTTTTCAAACTCTCTTTGATAGTTTTCTCATCGGCTTTTAACAAATCAAAATCAAGCGTTTTTAAAAACTTTACTATCTGTTTAGCATTGCCATAAGCAAATAGTGCACAGATAAGGCTTATCGTCTCATCTTTGTCTATCTGTGCTACGAGCATGGGATCTGGTTTATCTTCGCTTATCTCGCCATGGGAGTCTCTCTTTTGCACCTCTTCATCTAGTAGTTTTTTTATATCCATCTATAAAATCTTATCTTTTTGGTTTGTATATCTTTGTAAAAAATCAGAGATATTAACAAGAGAAAATATCACTAAAAATATCATAAAACCAGGAAAAAAGCTAAGCCACCAAGCTATATCAACCACACTTTTCCCCTCACTCAGCACACTACCCCAACTTATCTGTGGAGGCATGATACCAATACCTAAAAAGCTAAGTCCACTTTCAGCTAGTATCGCCCCACCAACACCAAAAGTAAAAGATATGAAAAATATCGGAGCTAAAAGTGGGGTAAAATACTTCAATATGATTTTAAACCGACTCACCCCTCCTAACTGCAACACTTTTATAAAAGGTTTATTTCCTATCGCAAAACTCTCGCTTCGTATCATACGTGCCATGCCCATCCATCCTGTGATAGATATGATAAACACTAAAACCCAGATAGAAGCACTCATATAAGAGATAAGAGCCAAAAGTAAAAAGAAAGTAGGAAAAGTTAGAAATAAATCTATCAGTATGACGATAAACTTATCACTTTTGCCTTTAAAAAATCCAGCAGAAACACCCACCATCAACCCGACAAAAGAGGAAATGAGAGCTGAGCCTACACCGATAGCGAGACTAACCTTTCCTCCCTCTAAAATCCTCGCAAAGACATCACGCCCTAACCTATCTGTACCCATGATATGAGAAGCATTAGGAGCTACAAGAATGGCAGTTTTATCAAGTTCAAAAGGAGAAATATCATAGATATAACTACCAAAAAAGCTCATCACTATAACAGCCAGCAAAATAAAGATACTAAAATACGGAATTTTCAAACAACCTACTTACTAAATATATTTGACAAATTATAGCAAAAAATATTAATATCCCTTATTTTAATAAAGTCCTTAAAGATTTTAAATATTGTTTTATTTTATCTCTGTATAATGTTGCTTTTACAAAAATGAGGGGCACTGATATGTTAAAGACGATTACACTGTTTACATTATTTACGACTATGCTATTTTTTCTAAATGCATGTCAACAAAAACCACAAACACAAAAAGAAGAGCCTGCCAAAACAGAGGCAGATGTACAAGTAAAGATAGCAAAAGATAAAGAGATTGTACAAAAAGAACAAAAAGATTTGGTAAATCCTGGAGAATTTAGCGATGGTGCTAAACTATATAGAGATAAGATGCAAAAAGCGTGTAACATGAGTGGCTACATGTTAGCTAGAAAAAGAAGCAAAGAACAGTGGGAGGATATAGCCAAAACTGGAAAACTAGCCTCTACGCTAAAAGAGTTATGTCCAAGCATAGAATTTAAAAACATCTGGACACCAGATATCTACGAATACTTACACAAAAATGCTATCGCATCAAGATAACTATTTCATACCAAGAAGCGTATTTATCATCTGGTCTACTGCTGTGATGATTTTTGCATTGGCTTGGTAAGCTGTTTGGTATTTCATCAAATTTACCAACTCTTCATCCATATCCACTTGGCTTACTGAGTTGAACTGATCTTGTACGGTTTTGTTTAAAACCTCAGCAGCATCTTTGTTAACAGTTGATTGGTGTGCATCTGAAGCGATTTTAGAACTACTATAACGGTAAAAATCCTCTATCCCTTGATTGACAACATCGCCATTTGGTTTTTCAAAAGAGAGTTTTGAGTACTGCAAATCTACCATGGCACTTGCTACACCATTGTTTCCGTCTATTGGTGCTTTGTTAGATGAGATACTTGCTGGAGTATTTAAAACATCTGCTACAACACGAATACTCTTTGCACTATCCCCTTCAAAAAGTTTGTTTACACCTGTAATACCTGCAAAGTTTGTACCATTGTCCTCGATAGCTATAGTATAATTTCCCCCATCTTTAGGAGTTATACGAAGTTTACCATTTACCATCTCAGCCGTAAACAAATCATCCAAATCATTTGTACCATCATTGTCACCATTGTCATCTTTGCTAGCATTTATCTTCTCTAAGATACTATTTGGATTTACCGTACCATCAGAATTTTTTGAAAGTGTTGTATATTCATCTATAGCGATATCCCGTGATACAACCTCTTTACCATCATTGTCATATACTTTAACACTAAAATTTCCAATATTTATCCCTGAAACATCTGAAAGTTTTCCACTCTCACCTATGCTATCTAAGTTATCTGTTGTGATGTTTTCCTGTGCTGTTGAAGCATAGATGCTATTTACTGATTGTGCAAAAGTTTTAGCAAATGTATCAAGGTTGTCCATGTAAGTTTGAAGCTTTGAGTTACTTACTCGTCCTGTGTTTGGGTCTAGTTTATCCCCTCTGATATCAAGAATCGCACCTAGTTTTCCACCTCTTATGGAACTTGTGATATCCGCCTTTTTTTGGTTATTGTCTAGATAATACGCACCGTTTAAATTGCTATCATTAACGCTATCATCTGCACGAAGAGGATGAAACGATCCGCCATCAACAAGATTAAATCCACCGATATTGATATTGTAATCCACACCTGCATCTGTTCTGTTTGCTTTTGCACCATACTCGGTAGTAGCTTGCCCTTTTGAAACTTCGATGTTTAACATCTTTGACAAATCTAACTCTAACTTATCTCGTTGATCTCTCAAACCATTTGCATTTGCTCCTGCTGAATTTGTACTTTCGACTTTATTGATACTTTTATTTAAATTTACAATTTGTTGAGCTATTTTATTTACCTCATCAATTCCAGTTTTAAACTCATCATTGAGTCTAGCACGCAAATCATGCATCTTGTTGCTGGTTTCATTTAAATTTTGAGTTAAACTCTCCATACTTCTTGCTAACACCACTTTTTGTGATTCATCATTTGGGTTTTGTGAAACATCACTCCATGAAGAAAAAAAAGCTTTAAGGTCTTTAGCCGTTCCTAAGTTATCCAAATCAGCAGAATATGTCGTAATCTCTTTTAAAGTTTTTTCCGTAAACTCCGAATAAGCCACATTTGAACTACTACCTTTTAACCTACCATATACAAACTCATCATGGCTTCTTGTGATACTATCAACATGTACACCTGCTCCAACATCACCAGGGATATCGTGTATCGGTGTATTTACTTTTTGGCTAATTCGCTGTTTAGAGTAACCTTCTGTGTTAGCATTTGCTATATTGTTACTTGTTGTATTTATCCCCGTTTGAGCAGCACTTAAACCACTATAGCCAATATGAAGTGAATCAAAAATTCCCATCTTGTCTCCCTACGCTGATACTGCAAAAAGTGTAGCTGGACGAAGTGTATCTTTTTGATATCCATTGCCCTCTAGTGTGAACATCTTGTCGATAAGAGAGTTATAAAACTCACTGATAGTTGCCACAAATCTAGCATACTCTTTGTTGACAGATTTTAGACTTGAAAGCTTATCTTTAAACATAGTTAAAGTATCTGCCTCATCATCACTCAAAATTTGGTCTATTGATTTGCCCTCATTTAGTTGGGTAAGTTTTAAAAGCTCACTATTTAGAAGTGTTTTCTTATGCTCAAACGATTTTATCAAAGCCTCTTTTTCAGACAATCTCTGACTTAGTTTATCGTGTTGTGCTTCTTTGATATCTGATATGTCTGACTGTGTTAAAGCTATCAATCCATCTATATCTGCGATAGCACTTTCTAATCTTTGAGTAATCATTTTCTTGCCCCTTACATCTTATATATACTTATATATAAATCGACACAGGTACAAAAAACTTTAACTTTTTTAGAAATTCAAATATATTTAATTTACTTTAGCTGTTGTATAATTACTTTGTTCTTTTAGAAAACCGTACAAGAGTTCACTATATCCCATGCCACCACTTAGGGCTTTTGACATAGTATCATTGTACATGGAGTTGTAGATTTTATCTCCTGCATCTTTACCGAAGAGCGTATCTTCATGCTTCAAAGAGATATCTAAAATCTTTTTTACCATAAAAGCTTCAAAGTCATCGGTCTGCTCTTTGAGTAATTTATCATCATCTGTTTTAGATATCTTTTTAGGCTCAAAGGCTGTTAGAGTTGCTAAAGAGTTGTCAACTGTCATCACAATATCTCCAACTCAGCACTTATGCCACCAGCTCGTTTGATAGTTTGCATAACAGCGATGATATCAGCAGGTTTTGCTCCAAGTTTTTGAAGAACTCTTGCGATATTTGCAACAGTCACTTCACCCTCTTTCATACGGATTACATTGTTGTTTACAGATATGCTTGTCTCATCTCCATAACGATAATTGTTAGCATCAGATTTTGGAAGTGAAGAAGTTGGCATGATTTTAAGTGTCAAATCCCCATGACTTACTACAACTGGATCTACTTTAACATCTAACCCAGCTACTACTGTTCCACTATCTTGGTCGATAACTACTTTGTTCGTTCCATAGTGTTGGATATCCGTCTCATTTACACGAGCCAAAAAATCAACCATGCTATAGTTTGCAGGTCGTATCAACTCGATAGTTCGTGAGTCAATAGCTCTAGCCACACCTGCACCAAATGTACGATTGATTCTTTTTTGTATCTTAGAAGCAAGTGTAAAATCAGATTTTTTCAAACTCAATTTAATACTCTGTTTTTGGCTTATATCAAATACGACTTCTCTCTCTACTAAAGCTGCTCCATATATCTTGGCAACTGTTGATTTTTTACTATTTTTTCCACCGACATTGTAACCTTTTGAGATAGAACCTTGAGCCAATGCATACACTTCACCATCCACTGCTTTTAAAGGTGTCATGATAAGTGTTCCACCTACGATAGACTTTGCATCACCGATAGAAGATACTTCGATATCTAACCTATCTCCTTGACGAGAAAATGCAGGAAGGTTTGTTGTCACGATAACAGCTGCGACATTTTTGGATTTGACTCTTCTTGAGTCTACTTTGACATTTACACTTTGAAGCATACTAGATATCGCTTGTTTAGTAAACTCACTAGAAGAGCCATCACCTGTGCCTTGAAGTCCTACAACTAAACCATAACCGATGAGTTGATTGTCACGAACTCCGATGACACTTGCCATATCTTTAACTTTACTAGCAAACAAAACTTGTGAAAACATCAATAAAATAAATAGTGCTTTTAACTTCAAAAATAGTCCCTTTTTCTATATAGTGACTAATTTATAGCAAAAATCATGCCATGTAATAGCTAAGAGAACTTTTCCCAAATTTTTTACTTTTTTTGAGGTTAAAACTCCCTATAGTTTCAGGCATAGCTGTTTTTGTTGCATGTTCGATGATGAGTAGATGAACAACTGAAACTGGGGTATCTTCAATCAACTTCAAAACCCTCTCATATATATCTTCCATGCCATCACGGATATCAAAAGGTGGATCAAAGTATATATAAGCTTTTTTATCTTCTTTTTCTAACTCTGTGACTATAGAAGGATAAACTTCAAAACTATCCCCTAGATAAGTTTTACACTTTGAGCTATCGATACTTTTACAATTTTCCTCTAACACCCTATACGCTTTTTTATCTCTCTCGATAAAATACGCCCTACTCGCCCCTCGGCTAACAGCCTCAAGTCCCATGGAGCCACTTCCACCAAATACCTCTACAAAAACCTCATCTACTATATCAAACTGCAAAGTATCAAACAAAGAGCCTTTGAGGATAGACTTTGTGCTTCTTGTTGTATCGAGTGAAGCTGATTGGAGTTTTTTACCTTTGTACTTTCCCCCTGCTATAGTAAGTTGAAAACTCATGAGATTTTTCGAGCTAGTTTAGCGATCTTGCTATTGTTTCTTTTTTGGAGTTTTTCTATAAAAGGTTTCATCTGCTCTTTACTAGTAAAAGAAAACTGAGACTCAAGCATGGAGAGATAAAACTCTTCAAGCTTCCAAAAAAGTTCTGCTTTAGTAAAAGGCACTTGCAAATCAGAACTTGCACTTTGAGAAACATGCATAGAAGGGATATGAAGACGCATCACTTTATCGCTAAGGATGAGATTTGCCTCCTCTTTTGAGACAACATGTCCGCTCAAATACTCCTCCAACGCCTTTTGCAACAACATAGAGTTACATTCTACTGCTACTTTCATACTATACCTTTGTCACTTTTTGTAAACTTTTTTTGATTTTAGCACAAATTTTTATAATTTATCCTCTTGTAGGACTATAGCTTACCGATGTAGTTTATAGAAGAAGCTAAAGGAGTAGCAAATGGATACGATGACATTAACACAGCCAACAGCACAACCTATGATAAGTAGACAAAGTACTGCTGTATCAACAGATATATCTAGTTCACAACATATATCAACAAATACAACAAAAAATGTAAATGAAAATAGAGTAGATGCCGATATATCTGAAAGCAAAAAGGGATTAAAACCAGAAGAGATAAAAGAAGAATTTAACAAACTCTCTGATGATTTAAATCTTGATGTAAGCTTTGCATACAACGCAAAACTAAATGTACAGTATATAAATGTAACAGATAAAACAACAGGGCAAGTGATACGAAAACTTCCCACAGAAGAAGCGATGAAGATAAAAGAGAGCATGGCAGATTTAGTCGGTGTGCTATTCGATAAGAAAGGATAAAAGATGTCAGGTGCGATAAGTAGTCTTGGTCTTGGAAGTCAAGGGGTTTTAACAAGAGATATCATCGATCAGTTAAAAAAAGCTGATGAATCTTCTGTTATCAAACCCATCGAGCATAAGATAGAAGTAAGCAACACTAAACAGAAAACTTTAGCAGAGATAAAAACACTTATTTCAGATTTAAATAAAGAAGTTGTATCGATGAGTGAACCTGATTTGTATAAAAATAAAACAAGTTCACTAACAGGAAGTTCTTTATCTGTAAAAGTTACAGCTACAGCTAAAGAGCAATCATTTGATATAGATGTAAAGTCATTGGCAACAAGAGATATACAAGAGTCTGCTCTCGGTTTTGCTTATGATGGAGCTTTGGTTGAGCCTCAAACACTAACTATAAAGTTAGGAGATAAAGAATTTACTATAGAAACTTCACTAACTGACTCTATAAAGTCTATAGCTGAAAAGATAAACAAACAAACTGATGGTAAAGTAAAAGCCTCAGTTCTAAACGTAGGTGGCGATAACCCATATAAACTTATCATCAAATCAGCAGAAACTGGAGCTGAAAACAAGCTTACAGTTACAAGTAGTGAAACAGATGCAACTAAAAGTCTAACTTTTAACAGAATTGGGGATGAACCTCAAGATGCTGTTGTAGAGATAGATGGTATCTCAGTTAAAAGGGCTAGTAACAAAATAGATGATTTGGTAGAAGGTGTAACTTTAAACCTTGAAAAAGTAGGGAAAACAACAGTAAAAGTTGAAACAGACAACGCAAAACTAGTAGAAGGCATGGGAGATTTTGTCAAAAAGTACAATGAAGTTGTAGAAAAACTTACAAATGTAACCAAGTTTGATAAAAATACCAAATCAGCAGGAGTCTTTCAAGGAACAAGTGAAATAAGATCTATCACAGCCTCTCTAAATGACATTATAGCTCGAACTACAACAGGCGGAAAAACATTGTCTGATTTTGGTATAGAAGCTCAAAGAGGTGGTAAGTTATCGTTTAAAGAGAGTGATTTTAAAGATGCTTTAAAAGAGAATAGTCAACAAGTTGAAGATTTTTTTAGAGGTACAGATGGACAAAATGGTCTTTTCAACAAGTTTGAACATGCTATCTTTGATCTCTCAACAAGTTCATCAGGAGTTATGAAGTCTCTTAAACATAGCATAGAAGATAGTCTTAAATCTTTAGCAAATGAACAAACCAAATCACAAAAAAGACTGGATGATAGGTACTCTATCATGGAGAGAAAATTTGCATCTTATGATGGTATCATAGCAGGACTAACAAGACAATCAGACTCGATACAATCAATCATAGACGCACAATTTGCAACAAACTAATAAAGAAGGGAAAAGATGACAAGCAAAGCCTATAACGCTTATAACCAAAACCATACAGCGGTACAAACACCAGAGAAACTCATAGAGATGCTATATGAAGGACTACTAAGGTTTACATCACTAGCAAAACGAGCTATAGAAGAGGGAGATAAAGAGTCAAAAGTAAAGTGGATAAACAGATCTTCAGATATCTTTATCGAACTTATAAGTTCACTTAGTGACGATGGTACTGAGATGACAGCATATCTTAGTGGACTATACATGCATCAGATAAAATCACTCAACGATGCAAATATGAAAAACTCAACAGCAGAGCTTGATACTATCATCCATGTTGTAAAAGTTTTACTAGAAACTTGGAGAGAGGAGACATCAGTAAATTATGCAATGGCTTAAATCATTTAAAATCGCAATCATTGAAGAAGATATTAACGCTATAGATAAACTATTGGCTAAAATACCTGAGTTTAAGAAGATAGAAGATATGCGAGCGGCATATACACTTATAGGTGAGGCAAAAAATAAATTTGAAAAAGAACAGATTCTTATACAACAACAGATGAATAAGATACAACAAACAAAAAAATTCCTCACTACGGCTAAAGAAGAATCTAGGCTTGATGAAGTTTATTAACTGATGATACTCAATAAATAGGGAGATAATAATCTCTCTATTTATTTTGATAGTTTCATTTTATAGCAATTTCTTACAAAATATTTTATTTTTGACACATCTTTGACATTTCTTGTTGCTATACTTATTTCAACAACAAAAGTAAGGGATTGATTATGAGATGGGACAAATCATTTAAAAAAGCGTTAGTCAAAGAAGATGTAAAAACGATAGACAAACTACTAGGTCAGATGCCAGAATTTGACAATATCGAAGACATGAGAACAGCTTACACACTCATAGATCAAGTTAAAAAAAGATTTGAAAATAAACAACTATTTATCCAAAAAAAGATGAATGAGATGCAGTATCAAAGAGCCTCATAACTAACTTAGACTCTCACTATCATCATAAGGATCTAAATGCATATTCATCACCCACTCTTTTGTAGGGTCAAGTTGACGAATACGATCTTCAATACGATCACTCAAACGATGAGCCTCCAAAAGTAAGATATCCGAAGTAAAGACCAGATGAACATCTACAAAGTTATTATGTCCAGACGTTCTAGTCTTTAAAAAATGGTAACTTGTCAACCCCTCTTCTGCCTCTAAAATATGCTCGATATGTTTTACCTGCCCTTCATCTAAAGCTCCATCCAAAAGAACATACACACCTTCTTTGATAATCTTATACGCTTCACTAATGATATATATCGCAATAATTCCACCAATAATAGAATCAACAATTTGCCATGAAGTAAAGTGAATAATCACCAAAGAAATCAAAATAGCTGCATTTGTAAAGATATCCGTTTTATAGTGAAGTGCATCAGATTTTATAACCATAGAGTTTGTCTTTTTCGCTACATAGTTGAGATATAACACCAACGCGATAGTGATAAATAAAGAGATAAGCATCACTATGATAGAAGTTTCTAAAAGTTTTGTCTCCTCATGTGTAAACACTTTTCGTACAGCTTCATAAAAGATATAAACACCCGACATGGTTATCACTGTACCTTCGATAACAGCGGCTAAAGCTTCTATCTTTCCTCGACCATAGTTAAACGTTTTATCGGCAGGTTGTTCTGATTTTGTTACGGCAAAAAAATTAAACATAGAAACTATAAGATCTAATACAGAATCAATAGCACTTGCAAGGACTGCAACAGATCCACTCATAAATCCTATAGTCAACTTTAACACAATTAAAAGCGTAGATGTCGCACTTGCAACAAGAGTTGCTTTTTTTTGTAAAGTCATAAAATCTCCAAAAATTATAAATCTATTATTTAAGCAAATAGTATAATAAAAATCATTAGAAAAATATTTATCTAATAAAAATTCAATATATTTAACTTTTAAATATATTAGTTACGTTAACGGCTATTAATATTTTAATATTTGACTTTACTAACAAAAGGTATAGTTAATTTAATCTTTTTTTACTATAATTCACAAACTAAACTATAAAGAGGAGAATTAGGTATGAAATATAGAGATATCCTATATACATTACCATTGGCAGCATTGCTAGTGGCATGTGGGTCAGGTGCAGATAGAGTTGAGGGCTCTAAAAGTCAATTAAACAAAGAAGAGAAAGTTGCAAATTATTTTTACCAAAATAGAAATCACTTTCAATTTGGCACATCTAGTGCACTACATACGAGAGCATTTCCAGGGTCAACAAACAGTGCAGTTTATGATAAAAATACATTTTATATCACTTCATCAGGTGTAGTAAAAAATGGTTCTACTCTTTTAGAAACACAAAATAAATCAGCTAGAAGTAATCAATACGGTTCTTATAATGATTCAACAACAGTAAGAACAAATAAAGGGAACTATAATAGTTCTGAAACTATCAAAATAAAAGTTAAAAAAATGCTTGGAGATAGTGAAGATTGGATAGGTATTTACCACTATGGAGATAGCAACGATTGGGAAAATGTAGTAGCATGGAGCTGGACAGATGGAAAGAAAAATGCAACTATCAAATTTTCAGGTCTTGAGGCTGGAGATTATGAAGTAAGAGCTTTTTTTGAAAACTCGTTCAATGATGTAGCTTATAACATATTTTCAGTAGATGGAGCTAGCCATGATGGTGAAACTGATGGAAAGTATCAAAATGATAACAATAATCAAGAAGACAACCATGTAGACAACAATAATGCTAATCAAAACAACAATAACAATAACAATAACAATGCTAACAATAACCAAAACAATAACGATAATGCTAATCAAGATAACAATAATGATAATGCAAATAACAATCACGGCAACGCTAACAATGGTGCTGCAGCTAAAGTTTTTGAAGATGCAGAGGGTGGCGTATCAAGCAAATGGCAAACTATCTTAGGACCATATAAAGTAAAAGCTATTAATGGTGCTGCAAAACTTACAACAAATTGGGTATCAAATGTTTATAATGATGCAGAGTATCACTTACCTATGAACGATAGCAAACATAAAACACTTGAAATTGATTTAGGTGGAGTTGGAGCTGCTGGTGGACATGTAGGTGGTATACACGAAGGAAGTCCAAAAGGATTTATGCCTCACTATGTGGTAGGTGTTTATGTCACAACCAAAAATGGTTCACGTGTTATGACATGGGACTCTTGGTATACACATGAAGGTATGGATGCTAGCCGTGCTGATTATGGTGGAGGAAATGTATGGTTAACATACCCATCACCTATAGAACAAGTTAGAGGTTACGGTTTCCAAAACAATCTCAATACTTGGGAACATTTTAAAGTAAATCTAAATGACTATTTACAACAATTAGAACCTGGCAACAAAGTACTCAAAGTTGATACTTTCATAGCAACAGGTGGATACTTAGATAACATCACATTGTCAAACAACTAACCACAATAAAGAGGCTAGATAACCTAGCCTCTTCTACAATCCAAAAAAATTCTTGATATAATTCATCTCTGACGCATTTTGTAGCATGATAGTTTTGACTGTTTTATTGTCATCATCTAGCACAGCTAAAGTATTTCCATCAAGTGTGAGATGGCTTTTCCCCCAAAACTTTTCCAACTGATCCAATCTATGATAAACTTGAGCCGCTGGTGGCTTCTCTTTGATATCTGTTTTGGTACTTATGATATTTAACCCACCTGCTCTTTTTGTTATCTTGTATGGTATATAAGGTTTTAATTCATTGTAAACTCTCATATCTCTTGGTTCTGGTTTCGCATCATTGTAAGCTTGTATCCCAAAAAACATAAAACCCGCAGCCAATGCAAATGGCAATATTTTACTAAACACTATATTTCTCCTTATTCTATTTGATTGTAAGAGTATCAAAATACTCTTTAGCTTTTTTATCTAAAAACTCCATACGCTCTTTCCCCTTTGGCATAGAAGTTCGATACCCTTTTAACTCTACTAAAAACTCCACGATAGAATCAGGTATAACT
>JAUTWP010181144.1:0-18199 GCA_033042655.1 Cyathermia naticoides | reverse complement strand
CCAGCTGCAGTTTGGGCTATTTTCCGTTCCAACCAGTGGTCCACAACTGGTTCATCAAAGGCCGTGGTATGTGCTATTCTGTTTGTGGGAAAATGCATATAAAAGATCCCTTGCTGCTTATCGAAAAAGTAGCCTATATCAGTATATGGCGGCAGCGGGTTTCCTCTAAAAATGTGTCAAAATTACCATATCAATGACGTCCAATAGCCGCTGATAAAATAAAAATCAATGTGTTCCAGTGGCGTCATTAAATAAAACAAACTACTTTACTTTTTTTCCCATATTTACTTGAATGTTAAATAGGTTATGTTCATGCTAGTGAGTACAATACATGGTCACTTCAGTCAAACTTCAAGGAATGTCAGGTCAGGTAAATTGATGTGCTGAAACTGTTCAAGCACGCTCCAACTGGGAAAGGAATGCTGGATGCAAATGAATTCAGTTTTATTCTGGTAAACATGGAAATGAAATTGGTTGATCAAATTGCAATCAGGGAAACATGGTGGAATTTATTGCAGAATTATTGATGAGTGTGGGTTTAGAGCTCTGTTTTTATCATTAGTTTATAGTTGTAATTATACTCCGTGGATGTTCAGTGGGATGTAGCTCAGTCGGTAGCGTGTCCGCCTTTGAAGCGTTCAGTTGTCTGGTCGATCCTTCTCAGTGGACTCATCTGCAGTCTGAGCTATTTTCCGTTCCAACCAGTGGTCCACTGGTTCAACAAAGGATGTGGTATGTGCTGTTCTGTCTTGTGCGGAAAGTGCATATAAAGACCCCTTGCTGCTTATAAAAAAAAGTAGCATATGTGGTGGCAGCGGGTTTCCAATGAAGAAATGTGTCAAAAAGACTGTATGAATGATGTCCAATAGCCGATAATAAAATCAAACATCCATGTGCTCCAGTTGCGTTGTTAAACAAAAGTTAAATGACTGGAGATAGGATAAACTTCCTGCATTGTACATGCATCATTTAAACTTCTCTAGTTTCTAACATGTTCCAGTGGACGGGTGAAGTTGAGTATCAGTAACATGGAGGCCGTTCCACAAATAAATTGTATAAATTAACCTGCATCAATATGGAATATGACGGAAAACGTGGACTTTTATTTCATCATAAAAGTGAGAATCCTCATAATGGATTGAACAAACTAATCAGCGGTATCGTTTGATGGTAGAGAACTCATTTGTCTAAAATATTTTATCCCTTTGCAAAGATTTACCCGTTTTCATCCAGTTTATGCCCTGACTGTCTTGGACGGAATCGATTTACCCGTATTTGTCCAGTTTATGTTGAAGGACGAAGTTGATTCATCGTTTTCATGTTTTAATCCTTTCTCCTCATGATAACAATTGGCTTTATTTACGAGATCAGACGGTAGCGTGTCCGCCATTGAAGCGGTTTGTCATCGGATCGATCCTCAATGGAGCAATTTGCAATTTGGGCTATTATTAGTTCACCATAGGCCGTGGTATATGCTGTCCTGTCTTGGAAATTGCTTATAAAAGATCCTTGCTGCTTATCGGAAAGATGTGGTGGCAGCAAGTTTACTCCAAAGAAATGTGTCAAAATTACCATATGTTTGACGTCGAACACCCGATGATGATAACAATCAATGTGCTCTAGTGGCTTCGTTAAATAAAACAAACGATTTACACTTTCTATTTACAGTGATCACAAATTATCAGTCTACCTGTGTCACACTACACCTCTTTTACCTGTCCTACCTGCACACATTTAGAGAATACTCGAGCTGTTGCATGCTTTGTTTCATGTTGCACGTAATAATTATTAATTTTGTCTTCACTTCAGGGAATCGTAGAAGTCATCTCATGTTCCAGTAGAACGGCAGTATTGTGTATGTATATGACCTGGTTGAGTTAACTATTTTTAGTTGTGTATTTTATTTAATAAAAGCTAAACTGTGATATGAAATAAAACTTAATTCAAATATTCATCACTGGTTGTGTTATTGTTAACACTATATACTTTTCAGTGGAACCATCTGCTGTTTGGGCTATTTTCAGTTCCCAGTGGGGGATCGTACCTGGGGCCACAGTGTCCAGGCACTCCCATACATTTTTCTATTTTTTACATTGGAAATATTTTTGGGAACGTTTGTGGTTCGTCATTCCCCCGCCCTCCCCCTAAATGCAATTTCTGGATCAGTCACTGGTTCCAACCAATGGTGTACAACATTTTCATCAAGAATCGTGGTATGTGCTATCTTGTCTGTGGGAAAGTGCATTTATAAAAGATCCCTTGCCGCTTATCGGAAAGAGTAGCCTATGTGGTCACCATGTATACAGATGTAATTTTATTGTATAAGTACAATGAAAAATCATCCGTAAGTATGAATATGCTGGTTAGAATGAAGTTTGCTACTACAGACTACTTTCTTGGAACCATACATGTACACAATCAACGTTTGCTTTCCATTTAATGTTAATTAATTCTGCGTCTTTGTTAGATTAAGACCATGAACCCATTCAACTTTAACAGTGATCACTATAGATCTGTAGATAATAAAATTAATATTTAGAGAGAACAACCATCTCCGTGAGATTCCAAGTTCAACAACATACCTCTTGAAACTGTACAGTAAGTTCGGAACATCTCGACCTTAAAAAGAGAGTGCATTATTCATTTTGGGGGGGGGGAATATTTTAAAATAAATAATTTTAATGGGTGAAAATATGGGTTTAAAGTGTTATACAATTGACTCTGTCTAAACCATCGCAATTTCAAAGTTCGTCTAGCTACTATAACACTGGATAACATCTGTCTAAACCATCACAATTTCAAAGTTCGTCTAGCTACTATAACACTGGACAACATCTTTATATACCGGCATTCTGTCTAAACCATCACAATTTCAAAGTTCGTCCAGCTACTATAACACTGGATAACATCTGTATATACCGGCATTCTGTCTAAACCAGCACAATTTCAAAGTCCGTCCAGCTACTGTAACACTGGATAACATCTGTATATACCGGCATTCTGTCTAAACCAGCACAATTTCAAAGTTCGTCCAGCTACTATAACACTGGATAACAACTGTATATACCGGCATTCTGTTTAAACCAGCACAATTTCAAAGTCCGTCCAGCTACTGTAACACTGGATAACATCTGTCTAAACTGGCACTCTGAATCAAAATATTGTGTTCGTCCCAACTTGATCTGGTATGCACGGTATTATATTAAATGAAAACTTTTTGCAATAAAAAAGTACTCTTTTATGAATCCTGGGCAGAAATGTATTTTTTATTTTCTTTATTTTCCTCTTCTTGTATCTTTGTTTGGTTATTCAATCTGAGGTTTACTGGTTCTTCTCGGTCGTTAGTTTACTACTAATAGGCTTTCACAGATAGTTTCACAAAGCACGTTATTCCAGATCCGTGTGTCCAGGCTGCACCCGACTTAACCCCCAACCAGCGACACGCACTTTCTGAATCAATGCAGTTGACAAATTGAGAAAATGCCTGATCATCATGAGCGAAATAATTACTACACTTAACTATGATAAGCACAATTGAAATTATTGCCAGTCACTTGTCGTTTTAATTTGCTCTGTTTATACTACAAGAATTGCTGATTAATGAAAGTGGTTTAACACCGGTTTCTGCATGCACTGGTAATGGGATGTTTTGAGAATTGTGTCAAGTTAATATATTGGACGTTTGCGATCGAGTGGAAGAGGTTTCCTTAACCGGATTTGCTTAGATAAATAACCATATTTATCAACTCCAAATGATTGATTGGCGTTCAAGTGTGCGTACTTTGAAGTTCAAACGAGACAATTTCTTTAAAATAGCTTAGTACAAAAGTGAATGGTACACAGTATTACGAAGATGTACCCCTAAATAATAACATTGGTTTGACCACCATCCATTCAGATTAATATTGCATAATGTACACATTATTTTAACTTATAAAGGAGTTTTAATAGTGTTTAAATCATGATACAAGTAACAACAAAGAGATAATTGAATGTCTTGGACAACCCATTGTTCATGCATTTAGAGTTACATGTGAATGTCTCGGACGACCCATTGTTCATTTATTTAGAGTTGTATGTGAAAGTCTCGGACAACCCATTGTTCAAGCACGTAAAAGTATCAACATTCAAACATTGCCTGGAACTTTATCATCGTCTCGATTCATGCAAGTGTTTTATCACGAGGAAGTCATTCTGAACGTAAACGTTAAACAACGACCTGACCATGAGGGTGCGTCTGTTATAACAGTCTGGTTCTGAACGTAAACGTTAAACAACGACCTGACCTGACCATGAGGGTGCGTCTGCTATAACAGTCTGGCTCTGAACGTAGACGTTAAACAACGACCTGACCATGAGGGTGCGTCTGCTATAACAGTCTGGCTCTGAACGTAGACGTTAAACAACGACCTGACCTGACCATGAGGGTGCGTCTGCTATAACAGTCTGGCTCTCAACGTAGACGTTAAACAACTTGAGTCATGAGGATCTTAACAGTTCTTGGTATTTCAAGGTTCTTATATGAAAACATGTTTCAGAAACGTTTCCTGTGAGCGCAAATCAGTTGACAAAGACATTGTGAAATGTTCTGAAGTGTGTCCATTATACGATCGAACTCTTCCTATGATTCTATGTTTCGTTTATTTGTCAATTTTACAGTGCATAAAAGTTCCATGTCCACACCCTGGTAGACACCGTATCATTAACAACTAAAACCTATTAAAGACGTTATCAGAGCAGTGGAGGGCATACAATATTTGATAAAGATTTGTAGACAACCTATGTGATTACCGACCTAATAATGCATGTGTGTGGGACGGAATTAGGGGTAATCAACTTGAGAATGGAGTTTGAAATTCACACAACATCTGGTGGTGTTTAAACGAAATAGTTTTAAAATCAGTGTAATTCAAGTGTTCCTGTTTGATTGAGGCCATTATACAAAAGTGACGTGCTTCATTACATAAAAACAGATCTCGATATTAAAAAGGAGTCTTTTTCTACTATGGAGTCGTCCCTTTTTTCTAAACATAAACTATCCGTGACTTATTCTTACAAAAAACCTACAGCGGCTAGATAGCCTTTGAAAGTTGGCCCCATTGTTTGGGCAATTATAGAGTTTCTACAAGCAGCGTACGCCCCTAACGACTTGAGAAAGGAGGCGTTCCAAAACGAGGCCAGGCACAAAGAGAGTAAATTGACTGTCTAACTGCCAGAAATGTTTTAATGGATAAAACTACGGCATTCTTGATCACGGCTATTTAAACCTTAAGGGGATAAACAGACAGTTTCAAAGGATCCGCACGTTGACTTTCGGCTTTAATTCTACGAGCACGATGCTCTGAATAATATGGCGCCAGTTTACCGTATTCCCGCAGTGTCTTCTTTGATAATATATTGGTGGGAGGGGTGTGCGATTATTGGCGACTTTGACGAATATCGACACCGGGTAATTATTGGAAAGCAGTGCTGGGTACTCGTACACAACAATAATGACTGACAATTACCCACTCGATGTCTAAATAAAATGTCTACTGTTATGTATGATGAAATGTAATTTGTCAGCTGTACAACTCAGCCAGTGGTCGCGTCATCTTGTGTGCCTTACAGAGACGACACGAGCTCCCACTGACAGTTAAACTTAGAAACATGTTACTACAGCTACATGATCATCATGATCATGATGACGACGATGATGATGACTAATGATGAAGACGATGATGATGACTACCTTCAATGTTGCTGCTGCTGATGTGGAAGACGACAACGACAATGGTGATGACGATGATGATGTCTACCTTCAATGCTGTTGATGATAATGATGATGATGACGACTACCTTCAGTGCTGCTGATGATGATTATGTAGATGACGAAGACGATGATGATGACTACCTTCAATGCTGGTGATAATGCTGATGACGATGAAGATTTGATTATTCTAATGCTGCTGCTGCTGCTAATGATGATATGATGACGATAATGATGATGGTTATGATGTTTGGGCCTGTCCAGACTATAAGAATTGGTTAACATCTTGCCGGGGGTATGTGTTAATAGGTTAGCATGATGGAGAAAGTGTTGCTATAATTATTATATTCTTTTCCTTCCTATTAGGAATAGGAAATTGTAAACAATTCTCAAGAAAAATACAATATCTGACAATACAGTGCTTAAACACACCTTTGAAACAGAGCACGACGTAACTGGACTTATTAAAGCAAGTACGACACTGAATCAAAGAAAACAAATACAGTTGAACTTGTATATAACAACCACTCATGGGATCAACAGAAAGGGCCGTTATGGACAGGTGGTCTATATATAGAGGTCAAATAAATAAATGTGTTTTGGGAATGTTTCAATGTAGCTGTCTTTTAGACAAAGTTCAACTGTCAATCAAACCTGTCTTAAGCAGCTACCCATGTGAGTAACAAAAAGTTACCTCTTCAGACAGGTGGCTGCTTAATACAGATTATATTATACTAAATTGCTGATTTGGGAGAAAATAAAGGTGACATTTGAGGACGGATGGCTGCTTAATACAGGTGGCCGCTTTAGCAGGTTTGACTGGGTTTTTTTTAGCTCTACAATATAATACAGTACTCACGACAGTGTCATGATTGAGTATTGGTTGAGGAGGGTGGGAATATTGTTGTATATCACAGAAGCTATTAGTAGTACATGTATATTGTGAAGTTATAAATACATGCTGACATGATGACGTCAAGAGGCTGACTACTATGTGCATGTACGAAACAATAGCATCAAACTGGATGTCATACCAAATAGTGTTTTCTGACATTCGTAGATTTAACTACTTTGTGAAAATTTCAGCTATACATCATATATCTAAACTAAGATTCATCTTTCTCAAAATAGTGACATTGTTTTGACAATGATACATGAAACCCTTGACTTTGTCTTGTGCAAATATGCAATAACATACGCCTAATTTCATTGGTCCAGATGTTGTGAAGAATACATACTGTGAGTAGACATAGCGTAATGCGTCATGTTTTCGATGCACTTGGAACGGGCAATTGTATCATTTCCCATTTGAAAGTGTATCCTTTGTGACACCACTTCGCCAACATATGTTATCCTTTAGCGATATTGGTTACGGATTAAAAATCAAATAATGTCTATTTCAGAAGATAATTGTCTCAGGTGTTTATCGAACTCACTTAATGCAGCTTGCTGGCAAATTGTTAATTTGTAGAAATAATTGCAGGAACGTGCTCTATTACAATGGGAAAACGTCCGGTGTTTAACTCTATATAGGACGGTGGGAGGGGAGCAGTCATTAAATCATTTCCATCGCTAATATGAGTCGTTATCATGAAACATGTTTCGCGTTTAAGACGACATCAGGTGTTATAGAAAGACCCTATTAGTATATCGCAGGGTCTGTTAGGGAGAAGAAAGGGGTTGGACTGGAACATAAGGCAGCGCAGGTAAAGATGAAAGACGACATCTGCAGGTACAGGTGTGGTCTCCGTGAAGACGTCGACCAATATGATTATTTATTCCACTACTAGAAACAACAATATCACTACTGCATAGATAGGACATGAGATTTATTCCACCACTAGAAACAACAATAGCACTACTGCATAGATAGGACATGAGATTTATTCCACCACTAGAAACAACAATAACACTACTGCATAGATAGGACATGATATTTATTCCACCACTAGAAACAACAATAACTATAATACATAGATAGGACATGAGATTTATTCCACCACTAGAAATAACAATAACACTACTGCATAGATAGGACATGAGATTTATTCCACCACTAGAAACAACAATAACACCACTGCATAGATAGGACATGAGATTTATTCCACCACTAGAAACAACAATAACACTACTGCATAGATAGGACATGAAACCGATTTATTCCACCACTAAAAATAGCAATAAATCTAATATCAATGATGCGTTTGGTATCAGTATTGCTATTAAAAGCCCATGCCTAGACAGGAATAACGCATGAATATTTACCAACTCGCCCCAAACCCGGTGACCTAAACACTACACTACCCGCAAACCACTGAGCCGATAAAGTTAGCTTTTATGCGATCGCACTTGACTAAGTCGACGAAATTACCACTTTAAGTTCATTATAAACGTGTATTTTTTATTATCTGTAAAGCAATCATTAAACGCAGCAATAATATTTAGATTGCATAAGAATTAGAGAAACAAGTTAAAGCGCTTTGACGAGTATTAGAAATAATTCAAAGTAATTTCTCTGTGTGGCTTTAAAACGATTTGTCCGTGCACCCAGCCTTGTCTGATGTGGAAACTTAGGTGTGTTCTTGCGTAAGCAATTAACTCAAAGAACTAATGTTTATTTTTGCTATTTGTGTATTAATGTGCGATTGGAATTAAAAGAATCTAGATTGCTTTTCACGATTTCATGAAAGTCTAAATCGCATCGCAGATTACAGAAATGACGTGGCACAATGGAACGTGTTTAAACATGTACACGAGTTAAATGCATCATTTGTAGAATTCAATTCCTTCTGCGTCCCTCCTACCCACCAAAGCCAGTTCTTGAGACGAATAACAGTTTGGCACTGAGATGATGAGCGGGTATGGGATGGCTGTAGAGTTAAATACAAATTTAATTAAATTTATATGAAGTATGGTGAAAGTTGTAATTATGAACTTGAATGCTAATTTAATTTGTAATTAAACATAATTTTTTCTAAGAAAATTCAATCATTTTCAAACTAAATTGCATTGGAACTTGACAATACTTATTAAATGTGTATTTCTAGAAATGTCGTATAAATTTACTGTAAAATTCAATTTTTAAAGTTAACATACAACAAAATAGTTGATACTTTATATTATGTACAATGCGTGATACCGTATATATACCATGGAAACTGGCATGAGCTGTTTAAGGAATGGTGAGATCCAACAGTCTTAGCTGTAGAAAACACACACCACTATCATTATCAATATGTTATTAATTATATCTTGGTTCTTTGACAAGAAGCAAGAAATTAGGAACATGGAGTATCTCTATCATCTAGCAACGGGCTAAATTAGGAGGTTTAGCCTCGGGTATTCACAGGTTAATGAGGTCGCACGTGTTCTAATCACCTGGTCGGCAAATTGCTGCTAAATTTGAGCAACACACGCAGATCACGCCGCTCACCGGCAGTGACCATTTGCACCTGTACCGGTTATTACCTGAATCCCCGCGATCCCTTTGATGACGAGCTCAGGTAACTGTTGGAGTCCGTTGATTCTTCTGATATAACATCACAACTGCAGCAGGGCAGGAATTAACCTCGTACGATTACCCCACTCATGCCGTGTCAGCCCAAGTGTGAGGCAATTAGCGCTGAAGAAGGAGATTTATATTACCAATTTGCCAAACGCTGATTATCACTTTCAATGTCGTCCTCTCCCCACTGACTCCAACAAACAATTGTACAGAATTGTTCGCGTATGAATCCGGGGTGCAGAGAGACACGGTCTGTCACAAAATTATACTATTTGACGGAAAAGAAAATTGAATAATTTCCTCTTATGTATGGAAGAAAAGCACTGTTTGTTTAACATCGTATTAATGAACCCGGTTTCATTGTTGCCTCTAGGAAATCGTTAGCTGTGTGTTTACAAACAGTGAATAGTGATAACCAAACACAGTGTTTGTAGGATGTTACAAATTAAATTGAATAACGTAGATACTTCATACCGTAGATCATTTAAATTTCAAAACAGTGTCAAATGTATCAGTCAACCACCACGATCACCATCACGTGATCAATACCCTGATCATTACAGTGATCATCAAAACCATCCAACACGATCACCATCACATGATCAATACCCTGATCATTACAGTGATCATCAAAACCATCCACCACGATCATCATCACGTGATCAATACCCTGATCATTACAGTGATCATCAAAACCATCCAACACGATCACCATCACGTGATCAATACCCTGATCATTACAGTGATCATCAAAACCATCCACCACGAACTCCATCACGTGATCAATACCCTGATCATTACAGTGATCATCAAAACCATCCACCACGATCACCATCACGTGATCAATACCCTGATCATTACAGTGATCATCAAAACCATCCACCACGATCACCATCACGTGATCACTACCCTGATCATTACAGTGATCATCAAAACCATCCACCACGATCACCATCACGTGATCAATACCCTGATCATTACAATGATCATCAAGACCATCAATGCATCAACATAAGATAAGAATTATTTCTTTAACCACACCCCACCACAGAAAAAATGAAATCGCCTATTGGGTGTCATCAACATGCATTAAGAAATACAAACATGTTTTATGACATTGTTTTTTGTCTTGAGAAAACCCCGCTGCCGCCACATAGGCAACTCTTTTCGATTAGCAGCAATATGTCTTTCATGTGGACACCCAGGACAACGGCCTTTGGTGAACCAGTTACAATTACTGTCTGGAACTAAATATAGCTTAACTACAAATGAAAAATGAATTAAGAATATAGAATTCAATGTTACGCATAAGATGACTATCAACATTAAAATACCATCATCACCCAATGTCAGACAACAGAGCAAGAACACATTATCATGGTTATGACAAAGCAATTCACAATCACTATTACTGTCGATACCCATTCTAACCTGTTGTTCATAACTGGTTCATCAAAGGGCGTGATATGTGCTATCTCGTCTGTGGGAAAGTGCTTATAAAATTCATTGCTGTTTATCGGAAAGAGTAGCCTATTTGGCAGCAGCGGGTTTGCTCTCAAAGAAATGTGTCAAAATGGCCATTATTATGAATGATGTCCAATAGCCGATGATAAGATAAAAATCAATGTGCTCTAGTGGCGTCTTTAAACAAATTTCACTCTTTTAATTACTGTTGTTATACGTTCTGAATCATCACAGCAGTGCAGAACACGATATTAGCATCACCACGATAGCAGCACTGATGATGTGAACATGAGTGGAAAATGAAGTAATCATTGTGTTTTGTTGATCGGTTTACAGTAATCACACAGTAGAATGAGAGAACTTCACGTGCATTGCGTGCTAATCTTGTATGAAGGACAACAATTAAAACTTTCTCAAATAATATCCGCTTCGGAGTTGGTATCCAATTTACAGAGATACGTTATTACTTTAGTAAAATTGCTAATATTATCGGATATTATGCTAGAGATTTTCCAGGTAATTGCCTCACGAGCCACACACTGTTACGGTTAATAACTGCACAGCTCGCAAATTAATCATCGGACAGTCATATCGGGTGACAGCGCAATTGATGTTTACAAGAAACCAGTTTGCTGCAGGGATCTAGAAATCTCATTAATTGACTAAGGCCCGTCCCCCAGTCCCTGGTCGAGACAGACAGGCATTGACAATATAACTCATCGCTTGTAAATGAGGCATCCAGTTACAATCGCTACTTTAGTAACAGCGCCATTATTGCCTCATTAGCAAAACGTTTCCGATTGCAATTTAATAGAGAAAAAGCAAATGCCACAATTAACATTGGTAATGACTAGTTTGTACGTGCACGTCCTTAATATGTTAAAAACCATCCCAATGTGGCTACTGGAATGGGATCAAAGAGAAATATTGCATTTTGTAATCAACATTTGTGTGAATTGTGTAAAGATCGAGGTGTCATTAAATTTGATAATCAGTAAGTCTTGCAGTAAAAGACACTGAACAAAGAAATGATGTGTTATTGTCGCACGCCATCGGATAAGACTGAACAACTCAACTTTCACTACCATCTGGTATCATCACTGTTTTTGTAGTGGTTCAGGAGTACATGGTTTGGTTGAAAATATTTATTAAAAACAGAGTACATTGTGGAAGGAATCGATTAATTGGAATTCACGTTCGTGGATTCCCTAACGTTACTTCAATGGGTTCTATTCCGGCCTATACAAGTACGTTGTTTTATTGTGTAATATCCATGTATGTATTTACAATGTTTATCATAAGCGACCTTTCCGTCGTTTAAATTGTTCCTGTGTAGAAATTCTTTGTCGTTAAATAAAATAAACGTTTACTCTAACCAAGAGATCGCCACAACTTCCAGCCATTTTAAAGCAAATACACAATGAACAGTTTGAAAGCTGGTTCGGTGATTGGTTGTATTTATTTTTGTACTAACACAGACAGGTTCAGATAGAAAGTTTGACATTCTTTAGAAATTCACTTGATTGTAAATGAATTATTAGTGAATGAAGTATTGTTCCGTGCTGACTAATCAGTAGACCAATAGGTACCTACATGACACGGGAATGATCACAACCATTGGACCGGCAGTGGCGGATCTAGGGGGCGGGGGCCCTGGCCCCCCTACATTTTGGGATTTTTCAATTTTTTACATTATAAATATTTTTGGGAACTTTTGGTGCCCTTAGGCCTGTCATTGGGGCCCCCTAAATTAAATTTCTGGATCCGCCTCTGACCGGCCTCGGTGGTGCAGTGGTTAAGCTATCGGACTTGAGTTCGGTAGATACTGAGATCGAATCTCAGTTGGCATGGGATTTTTAATCGCAGTATCGACTCCAACCCAAAGTGAGTTCTCCGCAAGGCTCAATGGGAATGTGTATTCACTTATACCGACCAGTGGATCCATAACTGGTTTGACAAAGGCCATGGTGTGTTCTATCCCGTCTATGGAGGAACACATAAAATATCCCTTGCATTTGATCGATGAGTAGGCACACTAGTGTAGTAGCAACAGGTTTCTTCTCTTCTACTAAAATACATTATGTGGCATTATAGAAACACATGCATATGCAGATAACCTTCCATTGTGAACGACTTCTGGCTTTTGTCATATGCTGCCACCAATGAGAGCGTGCTTTAACCGTTATTTGAAGGACGCACGTACATTTTTTACCCTATCCTATGTAGCTAATACCACCAACTGTTGATCAAAACCGTTTCTCTGTATTAAAAAGAGTTCAATGGATGTACAGACAGTCGTGCACGAATGAGTCGGTTAAACGGGTAAGTGTTTTACACGAGACATGCTTATGTTAAACGAGTGGGCGCGACACACACCTACCAGCTCGTACCTAGGAGCTCAATTGACACCCTCTAATGATCAAATTACAATATTTCTCTTTTATCGCTTAAAACCAGTGTTGACAGTATGACAAGCCCTGCAAATCTTCACCTCACAAAAGGTCACTGACTAGTGCTTTGCACTGTGGGAAATCCCCGCCATGAATACACCCTATCCTATTCCTGTGTAAGTTTCTCCCTAATGCCGCAAGCACTTGCAAGAGGCGGAGACGTGAATTGACCTTATCTTTAAAATTTGACTCTTTATGAAATAAGGATGCGGCAGGGCAGCCTATCTGTCTACACCGACACAATGCGAGGCATTCAGAGTCGGCGTGTCTCGTTTCAAATGATTTTAACTTCTACACTTGCCCTACCGTCCAACAATACGTGTTAACCACCAAGTCTTTTCCCAAACCATTTCACCCAAGTGCATCATATGGCGAGGTTAATGGCGCGGAAAATTGTTCGCTTCTTCCCACACAAAAGTAAAACAGCTACCTGCTGTCGAGCCGGCGCAAGGGGAAAAGGAAACATTTCTACGATTCAACGAGTTCCGGGATTTGATCAACTCGTACCTGAAGTCGTCAAGTTGTTTTACGTCTGCGTTTATAGCTAGACTGTTATAGCAGAGAGATTTGAAGCGAGCTGTGGATTTTAATTTAATTTAGAAAATTAGCACATATCGCAAATAATGGACTTTGGATGCTCAGCCGAAAATTGATTAATTTTGAGCGAATTTTGATCACAAGTTTTTGCCAAAAGTTAAAATTGATTCAGATATTTAAGAATGTTGATTGCTTGTGATACTTACCGGGGGCAGAGGACATTGATGACAGAAGGCTGGTGGAGCTAGATGTTCTGCAGTGTACCTGCTGTCATTGTTTAGTTTTATATTTTTTCTTTGCAGATCTTCATTTAGCTGACAAATACTATATAGTATCCTGTCTTCATAATGCATTTAAAAAGAAATTTGAGCCAGTCAGACAGACTCCCGCCATGGATGCAGTTTCTGATTCTGGGACAAGATCCTTAAAGGCTGAGCCTACACCCATGGTGGCGTGCTTGAACAGTCAGTGGATGTAGGCACGTGTAAAAGGATTGAACAAACAAGTCAGAAAGTAAATCGAGGATTGAAGGCACAAACTGTCAATGTCCACTGATATGTTCTGTATTGTGAGTCATATTAGCATTCGTCCCATTTCTAGTAGGTATCAGACTTAAACAATTCTTACAGATAAACTTGCTCACTGATATGTTCTATATTGTGGACATGTCATATTAGCATTCGTCCCATTTCTAGTAGGTATCAGACTTAAACAATTCTTACAGATAAACTTGCTCACTGACCGAACCTATTGGTTAACAATTCAGTGTATACAATTTTGGTAATAGTTTGTGTGGATTGTGCTTTCAACCCTCGAGCTATACAAGATTCGTCTTTGTTTATGATATATGGATGCTCATAAGTCTATAATTAAGTATATATTTAATAATTAGTCTTCAAACTAAACACAATTTATATAGCAAGATACAAAATCTTATAAAGGAAAAGAAATCTGCTTTATATATTAATTTTATTTGTACATACTATGTATTTGTCTTTAAAGAAATAATACTGGCCATTTTATGACATATGATATACATCGTCCTCTAGCAAAAACATATCACATATTATTTGTTAAAGTTTGTTTAGTCACAATAAAATTTAATCTGACCGACTTCATTTGAGCACAAACGGTACTTCTCAACTGCGACTTTGAACATGTTTTTCTCACAGCTACAAACACGGAGAGGCGACTCCGGGATTAGTTGTTACAAAATAAGCAATTATTGTCAAATTGGGCTCACAATGTTCGGGTATTAACCGCCAGAGTTGGCCGGACTACGGACATCCCGTTAACCAAACTCAGAAATAATCTATACAGTATGTTGCCAACTACCTGTCAAACTAATCCACGTCATTGACAGCAAGATCAGTTTTTCTCACCACCTTGTCCGTTTATTCCAGTGTGTGATTTGTGTATAATAATACACGTGTAATTACACATGCCACCCTGGATACAAAATCAAACTCAAATCCTTGTAAATAAATATCCGCATGTATATACACTGATCAGGACAGGTCATGTTGTTTAACGTCTATATTCAGAACCAGGCTGTTATAGGAGACGCCTTTCCCGTGCGCCGTTTATTGTTCAAACCATCCACTGCGTCCGGAACAGATATTAATATTAGTAGAAGAGGAAACTCGCTACCGCCTCACTAGTGCGGCTAATCCTTTTCGATAAGCCAGGTTAAGTTGTTTAACTACTACGTTCAGAGCCAGGCTTTTAAATCAGACACCAAACAATAAGCAGACGCACCAAGAGATCTTTTTCATGCACTTTCCCATAGACAGGATAGCACAAACCTTGCGGAACACTCACCCTGGGTTGGAGTCGGTACTGAGATTAAAAATCCCATACCTCGACTGAGATTCTATCTCAGTACCTACCAGCCTGATAGCTTAACCACGGCGGCCCATACACTGATATTTTAGATTCGTTACTTCAAGTTTCACGCCAAACGGCGATCACCAGGCTAATTTATTTCCATATCAAAGTACTACAATGCGAACGAATACGCTAATAGCAGTATTTTTTTAAATTATTTGCTTTACAAACCCGCCGACGTAAATTTTGCTCATTTCCGGAATAGCAGGGTTACAAAATGGAAGCGAAGCTAATTTTATTATTTTAATTTTTCTTGGTGCTTGAAGACTTATTTAGTGATGTAGGACAGTTAAAAAAAAATTCAGTCCATTTTGTTCCTTTCGCCTACCTTTGTTCGCAACAGTTCTTATTCGTAAACCTAAAAATCAAAACAAAAAAACTGGCCTAGGTTATATTAGAATCTGTTTTAAAGGTATAACATTCAAATACTCTTGAAAACCTTCATCAAATTGGTGAATCATTCTGAAGCTAATTTGCAATCTAACACAACAGTGACGCTACACGTTGTAATCAAATTGTCATTAGTTTAGAGAACACAAATAGTTACAAATGTTCATTAGTCATTCAGTCTGGTTATCGTTCATAAATTAGGCCTATAAGTTTATATAGTAGGCCTATAATAAAATTATGTTGATATAGTAGCCCTATAGGTTAATGGATTGCAATGAACCCCTAAAGATTATGTAAATCGTTACAGGAAGTGACGCACGCCATTGTGAAAACTACTTTCGACATGACCGATGAACATAATATATACATTGTCTTTTGTATCACTGTAGTTCGTTAAATAAAGTTCGGAATTCATCATCACAAATAAACACTATTGTGTTTTTATATTGATATTCACCATCTATTTAAGCTGTAATAATTCAACTCCAAAACTAACAATAGATTTATAATGATCAACATTGTTCCTGCAGTTTGCCTATATAGGTCACGTAACATATCGAAATAACACGCGGGCGTGACAAGCTTAGTTTGACTAAACCACTCTTCTGGTGTAGCAATAAATCTAATATTGCCGATTATCCGCTGCATTTGTGAATAAGTGTGTCTATTTAATTAATTTTCTGATGTTGTGCCGTAACGAGATAAGAGTGAGCGCGGTAATAGGTTTGCGGTAATTGCAACGAGGTATTACCTAATTCTGGTAGTTGTAAACGTGACAGATTTCAAGTGATGACAGTGTGCATCATTTAACCTAAACGACAATATTATCAAAGTCGTATCTCTGCATAAAAGACAGTCAAAAGACAAAATCATGAAAATGGCAAAATCGTATGATCCTGAACTCACGAATCACTGTAAAAGAGAAATGATGTGTAGGCCTACGTAAAATGTTGGTTATATTCATGTTCCTGCTTACATCCAATTAAGGTTCAAGCACGCCGAGACGGGGACACCGCTAAGCTTCCTGGGCCGTCTGTCAAGGACATATATTAATGCTAGTACTAGTAGGAGAGGAAACCCGCTACCGCCAGACTAGTGCGGCTACTCTTTTTGGATCAACAGCAAGGGATCTTTTATATGCAGTTACCCGTAGACAGAATGGCACAAAGCACGGCCTTTGTTAAACCAGTTATGGAACCACTGGTCGGTTTAAGTGGAAACACCTTCTCGTTGAGCCTTGTTGGGCACTCACTCTGGTGTGGAGTCTGTACTAAGATTAAAAAACCCATAATTATGGTTACATTTGTGTATGTATGTGTGTGCATGTGTATGTGTGTACATACATGTGTGCATATGTGTGTTCACATGTGTGTATGTGTGTTTATGTGTGTATGTATATGAGTGTGTGTATATGTGCGCATGTGTGTATGTATATGTGCGTATGTGTGTATGTGTTTGTATGTATGTGCATTATGTATATGCATGTGTTCGTATGTGTGTATGTGTATGTATGTATATGTGTGTATGTATGTGTGTTTATGTATGTGTATATACATGTGTGTATGTATGTGTGTGTATATATAAAACATATATGTGTGTGTGTGTACTTTATATTTAATATTTTTATTCCTCAAAGTAATTATAATCTTTCCATTTTCATAATATAGATAAACACTGCAAAACCTGACTTAATTGTTTGTCTGTATATGATGTAACAGTTAAACTCCCAGCCGCTAGTGACCCGATTTACCCATAGTGAAATCACTTGAAGAGATGTTTTTACTAATGAAACAAGCAATATTAAAAGCCTTATTGATGGAACTGCTTCACGTTGTATGAGTGATTACCACGCGACAAGAAGCATGTTAATTGGAATTAATTGTCTGATGAGTTTGTTCTTATATGAAATGACAGGTGTTTCTAAAAATCAATGATTTCTCGTCACACCGCTCACTTGGAAATCTGACCCAGAGCGCAGAGTTCACGTTCAGATCACCATGATGAGATCATCATCACTCCATTCAGTTTCAACTCATCCTGCACTATAACATTTACATATAACTCAACATCCAGCAATACAACATTTACGTATAACTCATCATCCAGCAATACAACATTTACGTATAACTCATCATCCAGAAATACAACATTTACATATAACTCAACATCCAGTAATACAACATTTACATATAACTCAACATCCAGTAATACAACATT